>JAMWET010002273.1:0-237500 GCA_024036415.1 Prochilodus magdalenae | reverse complement strand
ACTCACTCACCTAAAATGCCCTATCCTTCTGGGTTGTGCGGCTGCTGGAGCCTATCCCAGCATTCAGTGGATGGAAGGCAGGAAACACCCTGGACATGTCCCCGGTCCGTTGCAGGACAGGCACACAGTTATGTGCATTCACTCAGACACACTTTCACAGCTAGGGCCCAGTTAGCATCTCTAAAGGTGTGGTGAGCACACCTTTGGACCGTGGGAGGAGAACCCAGAGGAAACCCACTCAGGCACAGGGAGACTATGCAAGCTCCACACAGAAAGACCCTCAGGCCGTGTTGCTGTGAGGTGATGTAGCTAGCCACTGTGCCACCGCGCAGCCCTGTTCACTTTTGTTCTTGTTTCAGTTTTTATTTTTGAAGATCTCTTTGGTTTATTGTGTCACCTCACACCAGGAAGGGTCTGGGTTTCTGCATGGGCGTCCTCTGGGTGCTCCAGTTTCCTCCCACCGCCAAGAACATGCAGTCTGTGGATTTGGTGCTGAATAGGTGCTAAGCTGCCTCCTAGGTGTGAACTATTAGCAGCCTCTCCTGGGAGCCTCATTTACGGCCTTCAGCTGACGCTCTTATCCAGAACGACTTACAGGGTTAATCATATTACAGGTGGGCCAGTGTAGTGTTAGGAGTCTTGCCCAAGGACTCTTATTGGTGTAGCACAGCATAGTCACCCAGACCGGGACTCGAACCCCAGTCTCCCACATTTGGTGGTGGCTCCCTGGTGGGAAGTGTTATTATCCACTGAGCTACACCAACCAAGTCTTGGAGAAGTCCAGAACTGAACCTTTGAGGAGCAACGAGAGAAGGTTGCCCGGTCCGCTGAGTCCCATTTTCTTTTACATCATGTGGGCGGTTGGCCACATGGGCAGCCAGTCATGTGATCATCCTTCTGCTTTAAAGACTGGTCTTTGGAGGTGTGGTAAAATATCCCTTCAGATTTATCTGAAAACTAGACAGCCTGTTGCTGTAATAAAGATGAGGGGTGGAATAAAATACCTGACGGGGGTCTCAGATGTTTTTACAGTATCGTGGGCAAAATTAGATTGTCTTCGGAACCTTGTTCTGTCTAGTAAAGCTTTGGGAAGCTCTCCAGTATATCATCGCTGTCCAAAGAAGAACATGCATCTCCATTTTGGAGGCCCTCTTTAATGCATTGTTTGAACACAGGTGCTGCTGTTGAAGATTTTATGATAATTCAGTCAACAGAAATCGGCCAAACTGGCTTGGAAAAAAATAGACTTACATTCATAAAGTAGGATTTTGGCGAAGGTTGTTGAGATTTTGGAAATACTTGTTTAATTGGACAGCGATGATGATTGGCATTGTATTGGTTGGCAGTTCTGGAGAGTCTGGCTTGTTCCATGGTCTCTATGTGTAGTTAGGAACTGATCAAGCAAACAGATACAGTCCACTTTGACGACAGTATGTCAAAACCTTCCACACCACTTCCACTTTTTTAGAATTAGTATTTACTTGGCACCCGGTCAGATTCTGATTGTTAGTTCTAAATTTGTTTGCTCTAAACTCAAAACTTCAACCAACCAAACATGTCTGATTTATCTGATCTGTCCTCATTACGCCTGAAAAGTTGGAATGGTTTTTGGAAGCAACCCCATTCCACCAGTTTGTGTGCAAGCACTGCTTTTACGGGGCTTTGGATAAAATAACATGTAAAATTTTATGTAAACCGCTTGGTATGAGGTAAAGCGTACATCACGCTGAGTGGTGGGAGGTTGCCAGATATATGAAAATATTCCATAGTCTGAAAGTACGTCTAAAACAATAATTGCAATCGTTTTATTTTTATTGCAACTGAATTTCAAGGCCAAAAAAAAAAATCAGCGTATGCTAACTTTGCATTTGTACAAAATGTGTGGCTTAGATTAATGACGTTTGGACAATTCGTTACTCTGAGGCCAGTAGATGAACAGGATTGAAGCTTCGACATTTCAGCTTTGCTGTGGCAACCGTCTCCAAGTCTGAAACTTTCCTTGAAAAGTGCACTTGAAAACACTCTAGAGCGTCAGAAAACCCAAATATTTAGAGTGGCAGAGTTTTAGGAGCGGCTTGTTTGAATCTTTAAGGGGTTACAAAGATAAATAGCACCAGTTTTTGCCACTTGACTTCAATGCGCACACTTCATACATACTTTTCTGTCTAGTCATCATGCGGCTTATCACTGCGAGGCTTTTGAAAGTCCTCTGACATAAACAAATAGCCATTTATCAAACTATCAATCTCTGAGTTAAAAGGTCAGAATCAAAATACCATGTGCAGTTACCCATGTGGTATAACATCATTTCACTCAAGGCTGATATCGACTTGGCAACCCTAACTGAGGCAGCAGTTGCCTTAATCCTACACCGTCACCAGAATGTAGCTGCCGTGCTGTTTAAGGTGGAGAAGAAATGCAAGAAAGGTGTAGAACTTTGAAACGTCGGCGCCTGAAAGCAGTAGAACAGGAACGTAAGGCGAAGCCTTAGAAAGAACGGTGGCAGGCCTCGATTGGCCAGAGGAATGAATGAATGAGAGAAGTAGCCTTGGACTCTTCCTGGCAGAACTTGGACCAAAGTTTTCAATTCGGTGAGCAGAGTCTGATGGCGAACAGTGGTAGCACTGATTAGAGGTGGTAATTAAACTCTCGTTACTCAGACTCATTCCTGCTTTACCCATGCCTCCATCAGAACCTCCCTCAAGCGGATTACGAAGTACTCCGGGTATTTCAACTCATAGGGTCACTGAGCCAGGAGTCAAGCCTGACTCTCAGGTTGTTTTGGAATATCGATTCCCGGCACTAGTGTGCACGCAATGCGACCATCATGTCTATTTTACGATGTAGAAACATTGTTTATTAAACAGTAGTAATTTTACTCTGATGTTTTGTCAGGCACTAGAACACAGCGCTGGATTTTCATAACTTTGAATTAATTATTTTTGAGGGTTTTTTTTTTTTGTGACCCAGGATCGTATTTTCTGAGTTCTTGTTGAGCAGCCCTGGTAACCCTGTGGAGAAAGAGAGACAGTCACTCTGTCATTTAACTATGGCAGCTGTTCAGCACCACCGCCAGGAAACGCATCCCAGATGGATCGTTCTGCTTCATCCTCATCGAAGTTGAAAACAGTAAGCTTTGCTCTGTTTAGGAGCCGGGGCCCTTGTGTTATTTGTGGGGCCCTATGCAATATGTGTAGTGAGCATGTAGGGCCGACTGACTCTGCATTGTATTGTGCAGACATCAGTGCTCAAAGTGGAATAAATAAACTAGCAGTACTCTCCTCTTTCAAAGGTTAGCGTGCATATCGGTGAATGTCAGCCGATGATTAAGTTTTGCATTTTAAATTCATAAAGGAAATATGAGACACTGGAAGAGGGCACAGTGGTTGTGTGAGTAGCACTGTCACCTCACAGCCAGAAGGTCTTGGGTTTGATTGGGTTGGAGTTGGGTTGGTTGGAGACACTAAATTGCCACTTGGTGTGAGTGTGTGGGGGTCAGCCCTATAAAGGACTGGTGGCCCGTACCGGGTGTCTTCTATAATTCATCCATAGAGACCTGGGATAGGCCCCTGTGAGTCCTGGGTTTGATAATGAATGAATGAATTATGAAATGCTTATCATGAATGTAGTCATTCAGAATGCAATGACTGACTGACTGACTGACTGACTGACTGACTGACTGACTGACTGATTGATTGATTGATTGATTGATTGATTGATTGATTGACTGATTGATTGATTGACACAGACAACACAGTATTTTTCCTGACAGTAGTCCCAGTATTGTTTGGCACTGGTTTCAGTTTAGTGAATGCATGCAGCAGAGGACCTAATTCGAAAAAAGGGAATGTGAATTTGAGCACAGGCAGGTTAAAAAAATCCAGAAGTCTTGGTGGTTATACTATAGGGGTTAAGCTAGTATTATGGGGTGCCCTGGGATGACTCTATGTTACACACTGTAATAAAACTTATTTTTCAAGTTCACTGAATTATATATGAAGTTAAATGCACACAAACTTCTAAATTTATCAAACAAAGTACTGTTGCATAAACAGAGATTTTTAAGTAACTCTTAAAACTTAATTTTTTACGGCATTTAGCAGACGCTCTTATCCAGAACCACTTACAACCGTGCTTAGTGCTCCGTCGGATAACGTTTCCCAGCTAGTTTAAGAATGTTAGAATTTAAACTCACCATGAGCTCAGACGCTGCCCGAACAAGGGCCAGTGCTGATATCTAGAGAGATCAATACACAGACATATATAAGTATAAGTGCACTATCTGGCAACCCATCCCAACCCAGCGCTCCTACCTGGAGAGTATAAGTGCAAAAACAAAGGATTTCAACATACACATCTACTAGTGCTCACTTAGTTACACAGAGACGGGTCTTCAGTCTGCGTTTGAAGACAGTGAGAGACTCAGCTGTTCGGACAGCCAGTGGGAGTTCAGGACAGAGGACAGAGAAGAGTCTGGACGCTTGTCCTCCATGAGTCTTCAGGGATGGTGGGTCGAGTTGAGCTGTACTTGAAGCTGGAAGGGCTCGAGGTACAGATTGACTCTTCACCATTGCCATGTTTAGGGAGGTGCTGGTCCAATCTTGGCTCTGTAGGCCTCAGAGTTTTAAATCTGACGTGGGTGCAGCTACAGGAAGCCAGTGAAGGGAGTGCAGCAGTGGAGGGACGTGGGTGAATTCGGGAAGACTGACGTGGGTGAGCTTGGGAACATTTTGTAATGGTCACAAACTGAGATGCGTAAACTGAGATGACTCTTTAATGAAGAGTTTTCAGAACTACACATTACCACTGATGTTAGAGCAGAATTAATGTCAGTTACAACTAAACTGATGACTTGGCTCTCTAAGTCACTAAACACATTCATGGTTAGGACATGCAAGACATGTACAACAGGAAGTTGCCCAGTCCACTAACCCCTTCCCAGTATTCTCTGGAATCTTACTGGATCATAACATTGGCTATTACAACTGTAAGGACTGTATCCGAGTTCCACCTGTACTGGAGGTCCCTCAGTTGTTGCTCATTAACGCTGATGGAATGTATTTGATAGTGAACGAGAAGTCGGTATTTATGAAGTGTGTTTGTATTGTGGTTGATCGTCGTTTTCTGTGACAGCTGTACATGACGGTTTGATCTGACGAAGGCTGCAGGTGTGCCGTCTGTTTTATCTCAACGCCGCCGTCTTTGTGAAGAGGGGTACATTGTTTTCACTTTCCACAGCAGGGGGTTTTTAGCGCTCCCCACAACACTTCACACACTAGGAACCCACAGCGCCCCGGTTTACCTGTTACAGGGTTTTTATTTAAAACATATATTTCTACCCCGACAGCAGAATTATCCCCGGGTCATGTATGCTGTAAATTAAATTAACTCGTTAACCTAATTCACTAATACATGTTGCCCTTTTTCCCATTTGACTACCCCAAAATATGTGGCCATGGGTTTATCTGTATAAGAGAAACAAAAACTTTTAAACTTTATTGTACTTTATTATGAAGAGCTGGAAGGGTGGATTCGGACATAGGCAGTGGAAATCCCAAATATCCCAAAACAAATGTAACGAAGTTTATTTGTGAGTAATTTTGGGACAAACCTTTGGACGATTTTTGGACCCTCACTTATAGAATGACACGGTGTGGCCGACGTGCAGTACCTGCAATTTTAGACTGCCATGAAACAAATAGGACACAAGGAAGATTCTGAATAGTAACTTATTGGGGCTGACTCATTCCAAATATCAGCTCCTCCCCTTTGGTAGAGAACGTAGAAGCCATGATCTAAATAGAGTGGTGACCAATCAGAGCACAAGGGCCAATTGGGAGGCGGAGCTTAAACACACAGGAGCTCGAATACAGCATTTCAGACAGAGAGAGTGAGTGCAAATGGACAGTATGAGGAAAAACATGGCGTTTCCGGGAAAACTGATGGATGTAGATCTATTCTAGTAGACCCTAAAATACAACTATGAGCCATGAAAATGAGTATAGGTGCCCTTTAAATAATGTGTTTAGATGGCTAAAATGTTAGCGCTGCATCCTTACTGCCGAGTATCTTCACAGAGTGGTGCTGTGATAATGGCAGCACTGAGACAGCACTGAGACATGCTCAGGCCTCACATATACTTACTGTCTGTTTCTTGAAAAAGCAGTAATCTGCCGGCAGCACAGAAGTCAGACAGTTACTTCAAATTCAGTGTGTAATTTGTCTGTACTCACTGTATTATTTCTCTATCATGTGGACAGCCTGGGTAGCTTTGTTAGCATTTAGCAGTGCCCATCCATGGAGGCAGGAAATATAATCACTGTTGGCTGTTCCTGGATGAACCTTAAATATTTCACATTCGCCGGAGTGCAGCCAATGTCATACGAGCCTCAATAGAGGGCAGTTCGGCTGTAGGAAACATGGTTACTTGGTGGACATCACTTTGCACAGGCCTACAGTGGAGCCCATGATTCATTTCATTTCCGTTCATGGGCTTAATGTCATTTTTATTAAGTAATAAAAGTGAAAAAAAGAATTAGAACTGAACTAAGCTGAAGCAGATGGAGGTCGAGGTCTGCTCAGTGTATATCTATCGACTGAAAGTGCATTGAACTTTCTCTCTCTGGATAGAAGTACTCCTCTAACTCTCCGGTGTGCCTTTTCGGTCTGTAATCTGAGAGATCAGCACTGAGCGGGCCCTGCACTCAGTGACACTCCATCATCCATGCTAAATAAAGCTCAGTGAGCGAGGTATGCCTTATTTTAGCTGCCAGTACGGCTTCACCTGGCACAGGAAAAGAACAGCAGTCATAAGACCGCTCGCTCCCTCCAGCAGCTCCAGCGCGACCCAGAATGCTAGAAGGCTCAGAGGACACTGTACACCTGCTGAGGATGCACATGGCGGCCGGGGGTCAACTCTGACTTGGGAAGGGGCGGAGAGGGAGGGGCTGGACTTTTCCATGGAAACACTAGCGACTTCGGATCCAGTCCAGGTTATGCAATGGATCTGGTTTGCACGACTGACGACAGCAACAGCTCATCTAGCCTGTCTCTGACCTATCTTCCACTTTGGCTTTTTCAGGGCGCATATCGTGAGGAAGAGTTTCGCAATTGGCAGAGTTCACTCACCTGTCTATAGAGTTCATATAGACATCAGGGATCAAAACATTATGACCACCTGCCGAATACGCTGTTGGTCCTCCATGTGTCACCGAAAGAGATCCAACTCACTTCACTCGACTACACAAGACCTCTGCGGTTGCCCTCTGGTATCTGGCACCAAGACGTTAGCAGCAGATCCTGTCCTGTAAGTTGCGAGGTGGAGCTGACACAGATAAGACTTGTTCTGGCACATGACACAGATGCTCAAGTGGATTGAGACTGTGGGAATCTGGAGGCCAGGGCAACACCTTGATCTCTACGTCATGTTGCTCAAATCCTTCCCTAACAATGGAGGTAGTGTGGCAGGATGCGTCATTCTGCTAAAGGAGGCCACTGCTGTGGGGGGCCACTGCCCTCTCCTCATCAAAAAGGAGAGCCTGGTCCTCAGCCGTGATGTGCTAGTGGGCACGTGTCAAATAGTTGTACACATGAATGCCAGGACTCAGGGTTTCCTAGCAGAACATTGCCAAGCGATTAACACTCTACACTCACGCTCGCCTTCTTCCCACAGTACATCCTGGTCCTATCACATACCCGCCCCCTGGTGTAAAGGAGACAGGGACCTATGGGAACAGACCACCTTTTTCCATTGACCTAAGCTTCAGTTCCTACACCTGTGTGGCCACTGTAGACATAGACGTGGCCCGGTGTCAGAGTTCATGTATACATGGCTGCCCACTTTTCCTGCATCCAATACATCAACTATCAGATACGCTTATCACTTAATAGCACCCAAACTTACAAGATGATTGGCGCTGTCATCAGTGTATAAGATGAATAACATCCTAATTGGAATTCATCATGTTTTGTGATGTCACTGCCTATAGCCTTAGGTGCTTCTTACTGCACAATTCAGCCTGGACTGCCAATTTGAACGATGCACAAAGCAGGGCAGCCAATCAGAACAGAGATCATTGACATGTACCAGTTAAGATACAGTAATAAAAGGAGCCTGGTTAAAAGGACTTGGTCATATAGAAATACATTAAGATAATTTGTAGCGGGTAAAGCTAAACATAAAGCAAAACAACACCACCACTTCCTTTCAGGCAAATACTGATGATGACTATATCAGTTTCAATAGGGGATCAGTGCTATTAATCCAATTCACTTCAACTTTACTGTCATTATACTAATACAGGGTTGTACAGTATAACAGAACACAGTCAGGCTCCTCCTCCAGTGCTGTATAAGATATATATATATATATATATATATATAGTGTAGTGCAAAAACAAATAGACAAACAGTGTGTGTAAACAGTGCGGTAGGAGATGTGCAGAGTGTAGAGCAGTATCAGTAAGTCTGGTTGTAAACAGTATAGATATATAAGGTGTACAGTGCAGGTAGTAGAGCAGCTTAATGTTCAGGTAACAGCTACGTTGCATAGTACAGATGTTCAGTAGATAAATAAATATAGATAATAAATAAACAGCTGAGATGTTCAAGTTTACAGGTTCAGTTAAAGTGCAGTAAGGTAGTGTTGTGCTGGGGTGATCCAAGCTAGTCTTTAGTGTTGTAGTCAGGTAGGTGGTGCCGGGGGTCCCAAGTGGTCCCAAGTTGTAAAGAAATAGGTGTAGTTCAGCGTTATATAACGTTATATAAACCTGTTTCTTTAACATCATTTGAAAAATGGTTCCTCACTCTTTCAAGGGATCAAATGTTGAGAGGTTATTAATACGGAAAATGTTGCAACTGGCAGAACTGTGTCATGTTGCGATTTTGCCAAGTTGGCGTTCATGGAGGCCAGCTGGTATAAAAATTACCACCATGGATTACATGGACATTGCCAATAATTTCACCCAAGTACATGTCATTGGCCGTGTGGGAGCTGTATGAAGTAAGACGATAGAACCCTGGGGTGTGAAAACATCATAACGTGATACTCCTTAACATATCTCAACATGTCATCCCTTAAAAGAGCGGGAGGCAGGCCATCCCATCATGCTGCAGTGGTAAAGAAAGGCGATAGTTCGAACTAAACCTTTTCCTTTTGGTGAAGAAGGAATGTGTAAGCGTGCAACACATACCCACATTAAAATAACAGAGTCTTGACCACTGTGGTTTATGTGGAAGTGGATTAGTGTTCAGGAGTAAGGTTACGTTTCTGTGGTAACTGGTAACATGATGTTGTTTTTGTAGTTGGTGAGAAGCATCTGATGGACAGAGCTTGTGACTTACTCACTCACTCATGATAGGCAGGCTAAAGATTCCCCACAAGGGGGCACTGTTGCCACTCAATCGTAATTTGGTGCTTCATAATAGCAAGGCAATAGAAAGCACTGTGTATCTTGGTTCAAATTAAATTTAGTTTTTTATTGTTGCTGAATTGTATGAATATTTTGTTAGTACAAAAAAAAAGGAGAGAACTATGAATAGTCTTTTGTGGTTGTTAGCGTGCTCGTGTATAGCCATTTAAGTAATATACGGTTGCAAGTACGTCCTGGATTCAGAGTACATGGGGTTAAGGAACCAGCCCTGTGACCAGGGTGGCCTGTTTGATTCTCTGAACACCACTGAAGAACCCTAGAGCAAGACACCTAAGCCCCAACTGCTAGCTCTGCTAGCTCTGTGCGGCCCACTGCTCCGGGCAAGTGTCTTCACTAGTTTGGGATAGGGATTAAATGCGGTAGACAAACTTAATCAAATCAGCATCTCCACATGTACAGCAGGTTCTCAGTGAGGAACCGAAGGTTGGGTTCTAGCTTCACTGGCAGATACAGTGAGCGTCTGGTTCATAAGAACAAGGTCCAGCAGCCAACACAATATCTGACAGGAGTTTGGGACACATGCTACAGACTGGCAGAGGGCCAAACCCCCAACACAAACCCAGAACCTGCACACCCTAGGCAGACTGACCGTGATGAGCGCCACCTCATTCCAATGTCCCTTACCCACCTGTGAGATGACCTCGACAACTAGGGTTACAGAGTATCCTGGCGAGTGTGACTGTGTGTGTGTGGTGTGGTGGGTGTGAAACGCACAGTGAGCATGGTTTCTAAAAACAGGCCTCTGGAGGTCATTAGTGATTTTCTAAATACACAGATCTAATACAATATCTGTGTGTGGGTGTGTTTGGTGAGACAGAGCTTCCAGTAGTGTGTGTTTGTGAACCAAACAGAACCAACACAAACCCAGTGTTTGTGCACACCTGTGCAGACACAGATCAGGTACAGGTGGGTGTCCTATGAGTGTGTCTCCAGAGTGTGTATGTGCACAAATAATGGTGTTACAAACGTTGGTGTAGTGTATGTGTGTGTGTGTGTGTGTGTGTGTGTATGTATGTATGTGTGTGTGTGTGTGTGTGTATATGTGTGTGTGTGAGCGAGTGTGTGTGTGTGTGAGAGAGAGTGTGTGTGTGTGTGTGTGTGTGCGTGTGTGTGAGAGTGTGTGTGTGTGTGTGTGTGAGTGTGTGTGTGTGTGTGAGTGTGTATGTGTGTGTGTGTGTGTGTGTGTGTGTGTGAGAGTGTGTATGTGTGTGTGTGTGTGTGATAGGAATGTGTGATTGTACTGTGTCACATGCTGTCACGCTCTGCACTGTGAACTAATGTGACCAAAACCAAATTCCTTGTATGTGGGAACATATTTGGTCAACAAAGCTTGATTCTGATCCTGACATGGGAATCCCAGTGAATCCCAGCGCTGGCCATAGACGAGTTTATACTCAGCTGCAGTTAAAGTGTCATTTCTTACTCCTAGTTGATTCAGATCTACCAACATTCATATGCACACCACCATATGCAGACGAGGAAAGAGGCAGAGACCTGGTATCTGGAAGGGGAGATCTAAAAATAGAATATTTTGTGTGTGATGGTATGTATAACAATGGATTACCATAAAGTCCCAGTCTGATTGGGCTACCAGGCAAACCGTGACTGCACGGCAATTCATTCATTTCAACAACACAAGTACCGCTCTAGTGTTTATAGCATCGCAGCTCATGAGGTCCAAGCAGTGCAGTTTATAGCAGTGATGTCATACTAAAACGATGGGCAGTTACAACACACACTGTCCACTTCGGTGTACTGAAAAAAACACCCACCGTAAACAATCCTGTTTGTCAGCAGGTTAAATGGAAATTGTACCGCAAAAATAGAGACCCAGTGAGCGCTGAGGTCAACACATTCACTATTAATACACCGAACAAGGAATACACCAAAACTATTCACGCACTGAGCAAATAACTAACTCACTAGTCAAACACATACCTGAACCAGCACTAATGCAGCTCATACGGTGAGTTATTACTCTAATGTTTTCGTTATATTATTTCAATGGGATTACATAATTATTTACATAATTTGTTTCATTATGAATTACATCGGCAGCTTTGAGACCGCAATTAAGATTTATTTATTTATTTCTGGGAATCAAAAATGACAAACATGGCAACATTTTAAGAGATGTCTTTTTTTCCTACTGCAAAAACAAGACTGTAAGCACGACCATACGTTTGATATTGTTGGATAAAAAGTGTGGAATCTGCAGTTTACGTTTGTTATGCTAAAATTAAAAAATTCATCCAGGTTAAGATTACAGTTCTAGTTCCAGTTCATTGTCCGCTTGCTTAAAGGGGAATTCTATCGATACTCTTTGTTGCTCTAAATTCTGTCTATGTCATTATGAAACACAGCTTCAGGCATCAGGTGGCAAATCTGTAAAATACGATACTTGTGCATGGCTGTATTTCATTTTCACTTTCTGTGAGGGAGGCATTAACCTCTTTAGACATGTATTTCCCATCACCAGCTCCGTAAACAACTCTGACTCTAAGTTTCTCTGAAAGTTCAGTTTACATCTGAACCATCTAATTATGTAGGCATTGAGGATAATAGGTGGAGAGATGGTTAGATCCACAACAATCGCGTTAGAAATTCACTGTACTTTTTTTAGTATCTTTTTCTTCACACACTTAAACATCAATTTTTATTTATTTCTGTTAATCAGCTATCTGGCATCACAGCTAGCATCTCATGAGCGAGCAAAACCACTCATTCTACAGGGTCTAGCATTAGCGCTAGTAAGCTTAGCACTAGCGTCTTGACTAGCTTTCAGATTTAGCAAACTATTCACAAAGTAACAGACGTGAACAGTAGGAAAGTAAATGTAACTGTTTTTTTAAGTCGTATATTTGGTGGGTGATGTTTTACTTTAACAACCACCACATTTCAAAGTCTAATATCTTTTTACTTCATTACTTTATGTATCTTTATCTAAGTCTGTATTGGTATACGTGTTGGTTCTAACTAATGAAAACTGTTACCCTTAGTGTCAGACTAATGACTGAGCTTCTATTAAAGACTGGTGGACTGAGAGACACTAGAGTCTCTTCACCTACACTGAGCTGATGAAGAGTCCTGTTCCAGAAATGATAATAGAACATTAGAGCCCTAATAAACCATGCTCCTGTTACTCTCCATACTTAAGTACATCTGAAGATACATACTTTAGTACTGTTACTCTCCATACTTAAGTACATCTGGAGGGACATACTTTAGTACTGTTACTCTCCATACTTAAGTACATCTGAAGGTACATACTTTAGTACTGTTACTCTCCATACTTAAGTACGTCTGAAGTACATACTTTAGTACTGTTACTCTCCATACTTAAGTACATCTGAAGGGACATACTTTAGTACTGTTACTCTCCATACTTAAGTACATCTGAAGGTACATACTTTAGTACTGGTACTCTCCATACTTAAGTACATCTGAGGGACATACTTTAGTACTGTTACTCTCCATACTTAAGTACATCTGAAGGTACATACTTTAGTACTGTTACTCTCCATACTTAAGTACATCTGAAGGGACGTACTTTAGTACTGGTACTCCCCATACTTAAGTACATCTGAAGGGACATACTTTAGTACTGGTACTCTCCATACTTAAGTACATCTGAAGGTACATCGTTTAGTACTGTTACTCTCCATACTTAAGTACATCTGAAGGTACATACTTTAGTACTGGTACTCTCCATACTTAAGTACATCTGAAGGTACATACTTTAGTACTGTTACTCTCCATACTTAAGTACATCTGAAGGGACATACTTTAGTACTGGTACTCTCCATACTTAAGTACATCTGAAGGGACATACTTTAGTACTGGTACTCTCCATACTTAAGTACATCTGAAGATACATACTTTAGTACTGTTACTCTCCATACTTAAGTACATCTGAAGGTACATACTTTAGTACTGGTACTCTCCATACTTAAGTACATCTGAAGGGACATACTTTAGTACTGTTACTCTCCATACTTAAGTACATCTGAAGGTACATACTTTAGTACTGTTACTCTCCATACTTAAGTACATCTGAAGGGACATACTTTAGTACTGGTACTCTCCATACTTAAGTACATCTGAAGGTACATACTTTAGTACTGTTACTCTTCATACTTAAGTACATCTGAAGGTACATACTTTAGTACTGTTACTCTTCATACTTAAGTACATCTGAAGGTACACACTGTAGTACTGGTACTCTTCATACTTAAGTACATCTGAAGGTACATACTTTAGTACTGTTACTCTTCATACTTAATTACATCTGAAGGTACATACTTTAGTACTGTTACTCTTCATACTTAAGTACATCTGAAGGTACACACTGTAGTACTGGTACTCTCCATACTTTAGTCAATCTGAACATACATACTTTAGTACTGGTACTCCAGTGGAGGTCTAAAGGGAGGAGCTTCTACTTTCCCGGGAGGAGGAGTTTACCTTGGGTATCTCTACTTTAACACAAACACTCTCGTTCAAACTAATAACTTGCACACATGAGCATATTATTGCATGCTGGTGCACTTATGGTGTTGAAATAGAGCCTACTGACTTTATCCACAACAGTGAAGAATTTGCTGAATGTGCTTCAGTTGCAAATCTTGCCTAACAGCGGAAAGCACCCCAGAGTACCGTTGGTCCTGTTGGTACCAATCTTGAACTGGTACCTCAAACCATAAATCTGGAATCCTCAGTACTGGACATTGGAAAAACACAGCTTCGGTTTCAGATGCCAAAGATTCCTGCACGTTATGGAGCACAATAATGTTGTGTCTATAAAAGAGAACCTACTGGTTATTATTAATATATTACTAATATATTAGTTATATTATTAATATTAATAATTCTATATTAATTGTCAGATATTAGTTTGAATCTTTCTATTTTTCCAGGGAAAGACTGAGATATGTCAAGGCTTTTGGGTCAAATTAATTACGTGCTATAGACAATAGTATAAAAAAGCAATCTGTCAAATCATGATTTAGGCCGAACCCACCCTTAATACCGACGACGACACTTTGATGGATGACTGAATGCTGAAGCTTACTACACCCACTTTTAAACATTACATGGAGTTTTAAATAAAAAGTCAAAGTGTCTGCAAACATTTTGACAGGCCGTGTACACCGAGCTGCTCTGTCCAGGGCCGTATGAATGTCCGATTTCTGCAGAGTTGTTGTTTTTGGATGAAGGTTTTGAATAAGATGTTTCAGGTCAAGCCCTACAATTAAAGCTGAACTCCTCGCTGTGCGGGGGTGCAGGTCTCTGGTGGTGACTGTGGAGTGATCTTACACAATCTCCTCTCCGGTGTTTTGCTCAATAAGCTGACATGTGGTTGATGAGGATTAATGAGGTGGTAATAACAGTCGTGTCCGTGTTTGGGCTTTAGGCTTGGGTTTGTGGACTGGTGAGCCGAAGGGCAACTACACCAGTTTTAAAATGTTCTACTACTGAAATGGTGAGGGTGGTGCAGTGCAGAGAAACCCACTGACTGGGATTCGTTTTAGGGGTGGTGATAAGATGACGATGCAAATATGGCCGTTTTATTTACCAGTGAATATATGCATGCCTTTTGGGGACTACCTCACCTCACAATGCCCCCATGTACATTTCCACAATAAATGGATTTAAAAAATCAATAAATAAAAGCATTTTAGGCCAAAATATTTAGAACTATCAATCATAATTTGTTTAGGCGTCAGGCAGTGTATTCATATATATGTGTATTTTGCATAATGGCTTTCTATAATTTCAGCATAATTCAGTAGTTTGACCCATTAATCTAAACTGGGTTAATGTGACTTTGCTTGTAGTAGAAAAAACCACTTCAATGTTTTAACAGCACTTTAAAATATTTACATTTCAGTTACTATGCAATAACTCACGAACCCACATGCATTTTATAAATTATAATCTGAAAAACATCTTTTGGGGGACATCACAGTTCTCAGTATTTACCTCTCCATTATGAATCTTTTATACAACTACACATTTTATAGCCTCAAAATCAGCATAACACAATGTTTTGGCAACCAACAGCACATCCAGTCATCCCTATGACTGTTTTCAGTCCAGCACCTTTATTAATCTGAATTAAACAGCCCAGACGAGCAATTCCGTCTCAGTAAGTGACAGCATTACGTATTTCCATAATCCAGGACTAATGGTTTTTTATATATACATACATATATAAAATGGTCACACCAGAGTATATAAATGATGGTGACATAGGCCAAATTCCCTTAGTCATTTATCACACAGCCAAATAAAAGTGTCTCGACCTTCCGAAGTCAGAAAATGGCTACAGGAAATACAAACCTGTCTATTAATGTCCAGGTCTACAGTAAGTGCATTGATTAAAATGATCCAGTAAACTGGAACTGTGACAAGCGTGCCTGGAAGAGGACACAGGTTTCTTTCGCCTCCATCCACTTAGAGGCGGATCACTTCTGGAGAGCAAGAGAGGACAAAGCAGCATCTTGGGGTCACCCAAGCCTACAACAGGTCATCCGGAGGGCACTCCAGGAACAGCCTTTACTGCCATCTCACCACAAATGTAAGAGTCTGGAGTTCGCTAAATGCTACTGGGACTCATGACCCATGGAAAGGACCCATGACTGGAAAGTTCTGGGGTCAGATGAAACAAAAATTGAGCTCATGAGGTGAGTTAGTGCAAAAGGATTGACTACCTGATGGTCAGTGTTAAGTACGGCCTTGAGAACTTTGTTAGGGTACGTGGCATGTACATGTCTGGCATTTAGCTGATGCTCTTATCCAGAGTGGCATACTAGGGTATTCATATAACAGGTGGGCCAGTGTAGGGTTAGGAGTCTTGCCCAAGGACTCTCACTGGTCTAGCACAGCATAGTAACCCAGATCGGGAATCGAACCCCCATCTCCCAGATGGTGTGGTAGCTCCCTGGTGGGTGGAGGTCTTACCCACTGAGCCACACCATAAATTCAAACCTGTCTGGGTCATCACGATCCAAAACGTATGTCCAGATCAAGCTTCAGCCATGAGCATCTCAGTCCCTTCGTCTAAACCCTATAGGAACTCTTAGAAGAGAGCGCTCTAGAGACGAGATGACCTGGGACCTGAACGATCTGGAGAGAGTTTGTAAAGCTCAATGGTCTCAATTTCCCGGCTCTGTGTTCTCCAGCCTTTTACGATGGTGTAGCAGAAGGTTGGCTGCTGGTTTGTTAGTTAAGGGCTGTAAGTATTAAAAGCACAGCTGGCAATAGTTGCCGCACATCTGGTTTCCTCAGAATAAATTCACTTCATTTAAAACTTTCTCTTCATTTTCAATGACAGATCATACCGATTCACCAACAGGTGATTTCCTTATAGCCCTCTTTACTCTTTAACCGGATCAGAAAAGAATAGCATCCCTCTTAAAACTCATGGCCAGAGCCCTAAATGAAATAACCCACAGACAGTGGCGTAAACGACCACATGTACATTCTCCAAAAGGCTTATTTATATTTGCCTGGTGGTTTTGGTTTTATAAACCAGGCAATAAAAAAATGAATATTTTGTCACACAATGAAGACCAGTTATATATGGAGACTAAGTCATGTACCGTAAACAGTGGCAGCCTCAAAAATCAAAGAAGATATACATAAATGTGATGTCACCAAGTCTCTCATTGTGCCGTAAATTACTTTACCGGTTATATTCGGTGTTGGTTCAACCACAAGAAATTAAAATGACTGCTGGGAAGGAAAACGTCTGGTTTATTCATTTCTATTATTAGGGAATATATTTTCACAAAGTTATTAGAGAAAAAAGGCTCAGCAGTGCCATTACACAGTACGGCCTATACCTTCACGAGGCGAGCAGAGACACGAGGCGAGGCTAGCTTTACCAGTGACTTTCTTCCTCTGTCTCCTCTTTCGATCTGCGTTCACCTTTTTCCTGTTCTATTAACTCTGTTCATTTACACCGTAGGAGCCAGTAACTCCTGGAAGGGTCAAACGAGTGGCTCCTTTTCTCTCAGGCTGAAAAACTGGTTGAATAATAACTGACCTTACTGCTATAAGCTAAGCCAAAGCTAACTGCAGCTTAACTGGTTGGTTTGAATCGAACATGCTATCTTGCTATACATTTCTGCACTTACATGGACACACACATGACCACACACATGGACACACACATATACACACATATACACACACATGGACACACACAGGGATACACACATGGACACACACATGGACACACACATGACCACACACATGGACACACACATATACACACATATACACACACATGGACACACACAGGGATACACACATGACCACACACACATGGACACACACATATACACACACATGGACACACACATATACACACATATACACACACATGGACACACACATATACACACATATACACACACATGGACACACACATATACACACATATACACACACATGGACACACACATGGACACACACAGGGACACACATATACACACATATACACACACATATACACACATATACACACACATGGACACACACATATACACACATATACACACACATAGACACACACATATACACACACATGGACACACACACATGACCACACACACATGACCACACACATGGACACACACATGGACACACACATATACACACACATGGACACACACATGACCACACACATGGACACACACATGGACACACACATGGACACACACAGGGACACACACATGGACACACACATGGACACACACGACCACACACATGACCACATACATGGACACACACATGGACACATACATGGACACACAGGGACACACACATGGACACACACATGAACACACACATGGATTCTTTCTGTGGCTGGTAGCATATATGCCAATAACACTTATGTTGGCTATTAGCTTTTAAACATTAGCATGCTTTTTACAAACTCCATAGAGTTTATTTATTTATTAATTTATTTATTTATTTATTGTTACATTCTGGTACATGTAATGGTCCTCTACCAGTAAACCAGTGACCTTATTCAACCAGCAGTTGCAGCTAAATTGACCATTGTAGCCCGTACTGGTGAGGCTTTTGTTTACTCCTTTCCCGAAAATGTGCCTATTTTTAAAACACTTTTTTCCCTCGGCAGCCACAGAGTAGACAAATGGACCTGTTCCTCAAAATGCACTCCTTAAAATGTAGGTGCCACTAAGGTTTTTTTTACAGGAGGCCTTTAGAAGAACCCTTTTAGGATCACTAAAAAGCCTTCCAGTAGATGGTTCCTTCACATGATGTAAGGTTCCCAGAAAAAAAGGTTAACAAAAACATTCTTTGAACTTTTAAAAGGTTCCTCACATCTCTTTATCCAACAGGGTTCTTTAAAGAGGCCAAACGACTCCTCTACGCCGTCATTCATGGACTGGTCTATGTTATGTGAGTTGTCATAAAGGTCTTTATTACCTACATCAGTGTGTTTCTAGTTATTCTAGCTAATATATATATAATATATTTTATATATATCTTATAGCAATGCCATAGAAGAGCACATAATCCTCAATACACTATGAGACGGTTCTCTGACTTTTCAAAAGGTTATGCACACCATAACCTTCTGTAATAAAAACAAATTGCGCAAAGAAGCATGCATCCAAACCCTCTTGGAGAGACTGGTGATCAGGAGGACTGTAAACGTAGCTGAGAGAGTGAGAAACAGAGAGATGCATGGTCATTTCTAATGTAGCCCTTTATTAATTAAGTGGAGGTCTTACGTTCATGCGCCAGGCGAATACTGGGGTGATACACACAAGTGGCCCATTCCGTTCTCACTGTGTGGACTGAAAATCAGATTCACAGATTGGTAATAAGTAGGTAATTATATGGTAATTATATGGTAATAAATTGTATTTAATTATTAATTAAATGCCTATTTAATGCCTAGTTGTTACTAAATAATAAATCAGATATTGTAGTGAGGGTTACAATATGGTACAATAATGGTAACAATTTGTACTTACCTAAAAATTACATTATTCATGTATAATAAGAGAGTAATTATAGTGGTAATGAGGCAGTAATGCAATAGAAATACAATAGTAACAAACATTTTGCTAAATATTATATGCACATCTTCCATTTGTTAATAAATGTAGTTACCCACTGTATCAGTATTTAGTAATAAAATGATTTTAAAAAGAGGCGAGAAAAAAGTTTTATTTACCTCAAATTATCCGCTTATTTTATAATTCCTAATGTATAATAAGAGAGAATAATAACTGGGCACACATATATAATATATAATATTAGAGTTATTAACCCAAACTCAGTGGAGTGGTTCTGCAGTAGTTTCCTGGTATCAGGGCTGTAAAATGCTAGTCCTCCTGTATCTGTTTTATTTCTGAGCTGGTGTGTGTTTAGACAGTCAGACGCAGTGTGAGTTACAGGTGGTAATTACAGTGTAACTACACGGTAATAAAGTAAAATACAAACTCACTTATTAACACCTTATATCTTACTTACTACACCCCATCAGGTCATAACACCATCCACCATGGTCTTCTGCTTCACATGTAGACCCACCCATAGAGGTACAGTTACCCAGGAGTAGAGGTAAACCTGTTCTATTACACGTCTGTCTTATTACACTGTAATAACTCACTTATTACACATACAGGACTGTAAAATAAGCAGGTCGTTTTTAGGTAACTACAACATTATTATTTTATCATTTCATAATGGCCTTGTTAACACGCACTAAAGTTTCTGTATTATTATTTAGTAATAACTATTAAATTAGCATTTAATTAATGATTTAATACAAATGACCATGAAATTACCATAACATATTAGCGATCTGTAAAGTGCTACCGATAATGCTACCACCCACATTACAAAGCATATCCAGTAAACCCAAGCTCATGTATTCCAAAGACCCCTTAGTCATGGTTGGGGTAGATCACTGTGGCGGTAGTGGATTGGTCAGGACAAAAGTTCAGGTCCGAATTTAGTTCAGTCCTGCCCCTTGTAAAAGCTTATCCACCCATCCACAAATCTCAAGTGACGTGGCGGGTGTTGACGTGATACATTTTGTTGATGTGGGATTGAAGTGTGTGCGGTTGAATGTCAGTTCGGTGCAGGGTTTTATTCGGTGCTACTGAAACCTCGTGTTGCGGGAATGACATTTCCTCCGCCGGAGAGTTTCACCTGTATGGAACACGTTCTGCAGTTACGTGATGTTGTATGAACACAGCAATAGCAATAAAGAGCAATTAGTGGCTGCCATGATGGCAGAGCGCTCGGAAAGTCAGTGTGGTCTGACCACTGGATGACCTTCAGGAAGCGTTTACAGACAATGAGGGCAGGGTCACCTTCTAAACGAACCGCAGGACACACACACACCCTATGAGGTCATCGCTCAGCTGACCGTGGTGTACCGTGGCTCTGACGTCTGCAAGCAAACAGAGCGGAGCCACGTCACATATTTTCACACATGGCTGAGCAGTGGTCACTGTTTAAGAGTGTTGCTGGCCCCTTAATCCCTACAGGCCCGCATACATGTTTACCCAGCAAGGCCCAACTCTAATCTCATTACCTACATCCCTTTCACATTAGTCTCATCAGATTAGATTGGATTGATTGTCACTTCATTATATACGCACTATAGAAAGTGGGTGAAATTAGTATATGTAAGACCCCGGCAGAGGTCAGAGGTCACCCTTCATTTATTTGGTGGTCATCAAGTATTCATGCCTCAGGAGACATTCCTGAAGAGACTGGATAATATATAATTCACCTGCATGAAGACGGTAAAAAATGGCAAATGGCACAAATGAATAGGGGCATCTGTGTGGGTGGGCTAGAGATAAGCCTTGCCCACCCAGAGGAATCACCTGCCCATCCAGTGGACACTCTGAACACCTCACCGTTATATAACTTTTGAGTCATTATAGTTTTCTGTAATTTTGGTCAGTAAAAAAGGAACTGCTTTCCTATTGGCTGTTCTGGAGGTGTGGATAATGCACTGCTTTCCTATTGGCTGTTCTGGAGGTGTGAAAATGCACTGCTTTCCTATTGGCTGTTCTGGAGGTGTGGAAAATGCATTGCTTTCCTATTGGCTGTTCTGGAGGTGTGAAAATAACGTGTTCAATCAGGCATCCTCCTTTACATTATCACACACGTCGTACAGACATAGTTAAGTAAACTGCTCAACCTGGCTGTTGCTGATTTCAGTAGTCCAAGCAGTACAGTTCGTGTCTTTGATTCGGGGTTATCCTTTCCTCTCGTTCTTTATATTGATGTTGGGGGCAGCAAACTTTTATTCACCACAAATTCCGTACATGCCATCCTCCAGCCCTGTCGCGCCCATTGCTGAAATATGGATAGCCTGTCCCAGTCAATTTTACCCTCAAACTGAACGACCTGTGAGAAGCTCTAGTGCAGGCTGGTGCCAGGCTCGGCCATGGTTATAGTCTGTAGAGATCAATATGTAGATACGCCAATTAAAGAGAGTGTCTGAATGAGCCAGTGTTTTCCTTAAGCATGCCTTTTGTATTCCTAGTCTGAGAGTGATGTTCCCATGGCATGAATACCAGCATCAGTCCAAGACAAGGGTAAGTATTGTGTAGCTACCGGGTAAAGCCATGCAGGTAGAACAGGTACTTCATTAAAAGCAGTCTTTCAGTTTATCATTGTAAAGGAGCTCTCCGAGGACCCCATCAGGGGGACGGGGATAAGGCAGGTCTAATTAAAAATTCAGACGTTAAAATATTTTTTATGTCGCATCTGCTAATCATATTTGGGCCAAAGACCCTCCTATCCCTGGCAGAATCCTAGTTCATCAGATGTTCATCATTCCAGCAGTACTGCATGACCCTGCGCATGCTATTGTACTGTAGTCTACTAAACATCTAAACCATATGTACTTACTTAACTTGTTTTTTTTTTTTTTACATTCTGAAGTCAGGAAATCAGAAAAAAATGTTAAAACATATCAAATGCTAAATATAATAATACTAATAATAAGAAGAATACGAATTTAAAGTAAGTCAAATAACAATCAAATACATAAACAGACCTTAAAAATGCTCAATAAATAAAAGATCCAAATGAGATAAAGTTATAAAATCATAGCTAATTAAATAAATTACAAGGTAAAAGTTAAAACAAAAATAAATGAATAAATAATAATAACAAATACATCTAAAGCAATAATTAAAATATCATATTTAAAGTTAACTAGAATCAAATAAAAGAGTTGCAGGCTGAGTGGAGACTACAAACACCAGCGAGCAAAGCTTTAGCCTTTCCTCTAATAAATTCCAGTTTAGCTCTGTAGCAATAACAAGTGTTTCCGAGTTCAGTAAAAGCTCTCAGCACCTGAAGGGTGATTCAATCACTGGAATAATTACATTATTTACATTAAAGTGAGTATGATGGCATATGGCCAGTAATTTATTATATTATTTTGCTAAATCATATAAAAGTACGTGTGTTGACATATCTGCTTCTATAGACCTATAGAGAGTGTTGAGATATCTGCTTCTATAGACCTATAGAGTGTTTCCATATCTGCTTCTATAGACTTATAGAGAGTTGAGATATCCTGCTTCTATAGACCTATAGAGAGTGTTGAGATATCCTGCTTCTATAGACCTATAGAGAGTGTTGAGATATCCTGCTTCTATAGACCTATAGAGAGTGTTGAGATTACTGCTTCTATAGACCTATAGAGAGTGTTGAGATATCTGCTTCTATAGACCTATTGAGAGTTGAGATACAGTGCTTCTATATACCAATAGAGAGTGTTGAGATATCTGCTTCTATAGACCTATAGAGTGTTGAGATATCTGCTTCTATAGACCTATAGCGAGAGTTGAGATATCTGCTTCTATAGACCTATAGAGTATTGAGATATCTGCTTCTATAGACCTATAGCGAGAGTTGAGATATCTGCTTCTACAGACCTATAGAGAGAGTTGAGATATCTGCTTCTATAGACCTATAGAGTGTTGAGATATCTGCTTCTATAGACCTATACAGAGTGTTGAGATATCTGCTTCTATAGACCTATAGCGAAAGTTGAGATATCCTGCTTCTATAGACCTATAGCGAAAGTTGAGATATCTGCTTCTATAGACCTATAGGGAAAATCTGTCCAGTATTCTGGGGGTTTGGGATGTGAAGGGGAAATCACATAGAAACTAGCAATAACTAAGAATAAGAATGAAGTCTGATGATAAAGTAGTTCATATATTTATAGTAGTATGAAACTTATTAAAATTTAATGGCTCATTGAATTACATGTGTGCATTGCTAGCACTCTTCACAGATCATAGTCACACAGTCCGAAACCAGAAACAGGAGCCTCACTGTGAACACTTACATGCAGATGAAAGTCATAAACACTGTTGAGGTTAACTCTCCTCCCAGCACATGATCCGCCTGTTGCTAGCCCAGCAAATGCCATGCACGATGACAAGGACTTTGGGCCAACCAAAGTTGGGGGTTGTGTTGGGGGGCCAGATTTGCGATGCTATTGTGAGCTGTGTAGCTGAGTCAGGTGGCCCGTGTGCGTCGACCCGGGCAAACCTGTGCTCCATGAAGCTGGCCAAAAGAAGCCTTTCCATTTATAGCACCCAGCTAGCAATGACATAGAGAGAGATACGTGGGGTGAATCTAATATGGTAGTGATATTTATCTCTTGGCAGGAGGACAGAATAGCCTGGGGGACGTTGGGGCACTGGTAAAGTGAGATCAGAGCCTGGGGACCCCTTCTACCTTCTTACATTTCTAATCTTTTAGCTGTTTAGCCGATTATCCAGTTAGCCTTTTAGCATTCTAGGAAGAAGTCTTTCCGTCCACACCTGCTGACATGCTGAGCGCTATTGTTTGGCAGGTTTGACTGCAGTCCCTGTTCTCCATGTGTCCTCTGCAGTGCTGGTTGTAGTACGTGAGATAGCTCAGGCCAGGAGGGATCACATGCCCCTCATGCTGTCTGCCTCCAGGTGTTTCCGTAGTTAGGGGAATTGGAAGGCAGGCATGTGACTGAACGTCAGAACAACACCTCCGACTCAACTACTCACATCTGATACTGACTATACTTATACTTCGGACTTGGCATAACGCCTCCAACTGGCTATAGTAACCGGCGAGGCCAGGAAAGTTGCAAACCTCAGTATTATATGACATTTAGTTCTCACCATCCGTTTGGACGAACAAGTCCAAGACTTTACTCAGCAAATGAAAGGCAGGCTCTGTACATTAGGGTTAGCTTTAGCATTTAGCTTTGGCATGTGCTATAATGAAATGTGCTGTTGGGTAGGCAAGATGGGACATGCTGTATTGTCAGAGATGATAGAGCCGTTTTGGTCTCTCCTCAGACCACCAGGCAACCATACAGGAACCATTTCTATTCTCTTCCAAAATTTTTGGCATCCTTTTTATTATTCTTCAAAGTATATGTCCCAGTTTGATTTTTACACTTTCAAGCACAACATTTCATCACAAAATGATCGTCTATTGGTGTAACGGACACTGTGGATGCTGGGCACATGTTCACACTACCTTTTCTAAAGTTTCTAAAATATATCCAGTCTGTGTAGAAACATATTTTTTGGCCATTCCATTATATCAACAGGTGACACTATGGCAACTATATGATGCACTGACCATAAGACCAGTGATGGCGGCGAAATGCTGCTTTAATTATGACCAGCAATATACAAACTACCACAGAGCAGGAGGATTTGCAGGCTAGCTCAGACTATCTACTTATTTACTTTTTTCCTCTCATAACACCTAAATCTTAATTTAATATAGCTTTTTTTTTTTTTTGCTTTTTCATTGGTTAATTGCTCTGGATGGCCCTACAAGAACACTGATGCTGTAAATGTGTATTTATGCTGTAAACTTTTATTTACAGCATTGACATTAACAGTCAAATAACAATCAAATACATAAAACAGACCGCTAAAATGCTCAATAAAGAATAAAATCCAGATAAAAATTAAATCATGGATTATTAAATAAATTACAAGGTAAAAGTTAATAAAAATAAATAAATAAATAAATAAATAACCAATACATCTAAAGCAATAATTAAAATATCATATTTAAAGCTAACTAAAATCAAATGAAAGAGTTTCGAATGTTCATGTGACACCAGCGAGCAAAGCTTTAGCCTTTCCTCTAATAAATTCCAGTCTAGCTCTGTAGCATTAACAACATTTCTAAATTCAGTAAAAGCTCCTGAAGGGTGATTCTATCAGTTTGAGTTCAGTCAGGAGGATTTGCCGGCTAGCTCAACTAGCACTGGAAGTACACTCACCGTCAAAAGAATAGTTGCACCCAGAAGGAAGTGCCTGTCCGCAGTGCTTTCAGATAAAGGCAGATAAAGGTTACCTGGAACAATAAATGATGACTGAAAATTTTGACTGATATGGGCGATATTAGCAGTGGTCTCAGTATGGCATCGAGCCGCCTGATTGCTAAAGCTCCCCGCGTGTACATTTCCATTCAAGACATTTAGCAGACACTCTTATCCAGAGAGACTTACAACCGTGCTTTGTTGGATAATGTTTCCCAGCTTATAATGTTTCCTGGTTAGAGCCTAAAACTCACCATGAGCTCTCACGCTGCCTGTACAAGCGCCAGTACGGATATCTAGAGAGATCAATACACAGATATATATATATAAGCATAAGTTCACTACCTGGCAACCCCAGCCCAGCGTTCATACCTAGAGAGAAGATTGGCTATGGTCAGTTAGAGTTTCCTAATGGTGAAGATGACGCGCTGCCATTCTGAGTCACTCCATGACAGTCTGGTACGACACCACTGCAGTCTTTGGTGACGGTGACGTGGTGTTAAGGACAGTCGTGGTAACGGTCTGTGTGCATGTAGCCCTGTGCGGTGCAGCCGTCTGCCGATGGTGCTGCACTAACAGGATGAGTGTGGGTCAGTCAGGTACAGTGATAGGACTTGTCCCTGCCTACATCACATTCAGGGCTGAGCGTAAAACACGACCCATTCCCATGTCATATATGATGTCAAACCTTCCCACCAAGTTTCATTCCTGCCAGTTGATTGGGTGAAACTGTTCTTTGGATGATGGGTGTATTTCCAGCTGCACTCTGTAAGATTAAGTGATGAGGAGATCTCTCTGGTGGATATATGTAATCAATCTGTATCCCCTTCCCCAAGAGGATGAATCTCATGATTGCAAGTGCGTTGAAAGAGCATTCAGGAGAACTCAGTCAGTGCCTGATGCACGACACATGTTCTGTCTTCATCAGTATAACGTTGATAATCTAGCGGAGACATAAACATTGAGCTGGACCGTCTCTTTGAGCTCGTGCATGTGACGTTCATGACGTGCATCGCTGTCATTCTTAGCTCAAGATGTAGCAACAATAACGACGTGCGAGCAAAGATGGCAAGCTCCGTGCAAAGCAGTTTAGGCGTAGCTTATTTAGCTAAGCCATAAAAGCATACCCTCATAAACACAGAAGCCAAAAAACAAACAACGTAATCACTGCTAGTGGATGCACGGGTGTGTGCACACGCTGGGTGCGAGTGCGACTGAGTGCGCATTGCGTTACATGCGCATGTCCTTGCGCCGTTTCGAGAACCCAGTCTTGTTTTGCTTTGTTTTGTTTTTTTGGCCTGGCCCACGTCCTTACAAAAACAAAGTCATGCACATGATGATCTTCTTCAGGGAACAAACTGGCCCACAGCTCTTGATTTGCTCCGGGCAACAGAACGCTAAAGAGGACAACTCAGATTTACATGATTTCCTACTCACCCCAATCGCAGCAGATTAGCCAAGACATGCTTGGTGTACAAAGTGTGCTTCTTTAGTCCAGGAGCTGCAAGTGACCGAAACCATCTCCACAGATACAGGCCAAAGTCTTTATATACGGTATTCACTTCAAGTTACGTCATAGGCTTGTAAACAGACATGGTAAAGTGCAGGGACAGACTTCGTTTGCACGTTTATGCCAAAATTGAAAGGACAGTATCATATACATAGCAGCCTGCCTTCAGTTACTACTCCTACCTCTGACTCTTGGAGGCTGAAGGGCTGAAACAGGGGCCATATTAAAAGGCCATATTGAAAAAAACTCAACCAAGCTGAGGGTCAGAGAATACACAATGTTTTTATTTAATATTTTTATTACATATTTTATTATAACGTCAACTTAAAAACGTAGCAGCGCAGGTTTAAAGGTCAGATGACTTATTAACATGAGCTCCTCTCACTTTTTGGCTTCAACTTACTTCTAAGTTAATTCAAGACAGATTGTTACAAGCACAGTCAACTCATCATTCCTATTGGCTCCTGCCAACATCTATTTGCATATTGTTTTACTCACCCTCTTCATGTAGTTTCTCCTCTAGGATGTGGTTAATGTGCTGTTTTGATCATGTAACATTGTTATACTGTATCAAATCTGATGTTTGTACTTCAGTTTGAGTCCAGCTGAAGTGGACCAGAGCTAAAGATTAATCCAGCTGGGTGTAGGTGGATTTCTACAATCCAACCATTCCCAAAGTTCACTGTTGTGAGGTCAACTTGCCTTTACACTCAACAGCACTGTGACTCAGCCGTTAACTTTGGAAGACTAGAAGGATACAGACAGTGGAAGGTGGGCCAGGAGGAAGACAACACGAAGAGGGTGGGCATGACAACAGGTAAACAGATGTTCCCATTACTTAATGGGAGCCAATGAAATCAAGTTAAAGCCAGTCCTTGAGCCATATTAATTAATTATCTGTACCATAAATTTGCATTACTAAGTACTTATGGTGTCACATACAATCAACTCCCTCAAATTTCCACTTCATCTAAGTTTACTTTACCAAAAAAAAACAAAAAACAGATAAAATCCAGTTTTAAATCAGTTAATTAGTTTGATCATTTAGAGTAAACAAAGTTATCATGACTTTATTGGTATTTTTTTTTTACAGTGTAGGCCTTAAGTATAACACTAACATTGGTACAAACACAAACAAATATAAATATTTAAAATAATAAAAAGATATGGTTATATAAGAATAGGCTTTCTGTAGCCTCTGCTAATGTATACACTACGACCACATCGTCGCTACCAACAAGACAGACAGGGTTATCCTTATTAGAACCGAAACGGTATTCAAGCTCCCATCTGTCTGCAGTACTCCTGTAGTCACTGTCTACTTGTCTTTTGTTCATTATTGTGACTGAACTGTCTAAAGCAGTAACTTTCACAAAAAGATGTGTGGGATTGGCTGTTTAAAAATAAATAAATAAATAAATAAAGGCACAGAGTCTATAGAGTTTATTGAACTGGTACACATAGCAAGGCAGAATCTATTCCCATCCAAGTGAGTAAAATTTAATTTATAAATACATAAATAAATCATCAAAGTCAAAAGAACAGACAAATCAAAAATAAATAAAAAAGAACAAAATAAAATGCACTCCATTTAGATTTATCTGAGATTTAACGTGAAATTTAGCTCACACTCTGTATCAGCTCAGTTAAAGCTGTCAGTGTTCTGCTGTTACCTCTAGTCCATATCTATAAAATATGCAGATGTCTAATTACCGATTTGAATGTTGCTGAGCACCCAGGTCTGATATGCTGTCCCAGGCAGGTTCTGCACAAGAGGGGAATACGCTCAACACAATTACACTAAATTACACTGGAACAAACAAAACCAACATCGGCCAATATCTCAATCATATGAAATTAATGCATTTCAAGTAGACACCTATCCTGTAGTTGTTAAATGGTTCACTCCACCTTACATCTAGGAGCCAAATAAATCACCATTGTTCCTAGAGGGCCTCCTTTTGCCCCCGGACCTGTTCACCAGATAACACTCCCAAACAAACAGGTAACAGTATTTCAACAAAAGAAACATTTTAAGTTACCTCTGAGGCGCTGACTCGGTATATCCTAGAACCATAACATTAGCAGCAAGGTATATTTACTAGCAGCTAACACTGCCATACAAGTGCCTTGGTTTATCAAGTCGTTGTATTAAAGCGGGTGGTTAAGGGTTAAATCCTGAAATCTGGGCACACGGCACATGACCATTTGAGTTTTTTCAGTGTTTAATTTTCTCCAACAAACAGCTTAGTTTTACCAGCAAGTCGGACTGTCCCCATCAGTCAGAGCCAGAAACGTGCAAGTGGTGCTATCTGATAGCCGTCTCTATAATCTGTACAGTCCAGAATGAATGAATAGCCCCTGAAACCCCAGTATGTTCCACTATTATGTAATCCACATAAACCCTCTTGTATTAAATCTGGCCTCACTGTGGATCACGCTGTTGTAAGAGTCTGTAGGATCCAAAGAAAACACCCTGAGGTATCCGTGCTCTCTAACTTTTGTTTTTGCTTGGCCACAGTAGAATTAGGACTTTCCCTATTTACCGACTTTTACTTCATGTCAGATTTATGGATGTTTTCGAGAAGTCAGTGATTTATCTTTTGGAAACCGGACCAAAAAAAAAAAAACTTCAAAAAGCATGTAACCCAGCCGCCTACAAAACTTTGCACAACTACCACAACAAAAAATAAAAAATGAAAAACCATTAAAACAAAGAGCTCACCTGCAAAGATTAAACAGTGAGAGTGGAGAGAGCGTGCGGGTTCAGTTGTTTAATACTTTTGTGAAAAGATGTTTCCCCCCAGTTTGTGTTAGGACCGCTGAACAAACCCCGTTGAATGCTGCTGCTTAGCCTGCTTCACTCGCAACCTACAGGCTTCATCCTTAGTAGACTCAATGGAAGTTCAAAATGCTTCATAGTCATGTGATTCATGTAGCCTTCAGAAGTTACCGGTGGCTAATTTAAACAGATAAAACTAAAACTCTAGTAGCCAGTGATGCATTTATCAATATTCTACATTCAGTTCAACTTATGGTTTTGTTTACTGTTTGGAAATCTGACACATGCTCTAAATCCATATCAGTAGAGATGTATTACGGAAATAGCGATCTCTCTTATTATAGCATTAGCTCATACTCCAAAATGGATATCCACATTTCACCTGATCCACACACCACTCTATCTTTACATGCCATGTTATATTTAGTATTTAACTCCCTCTGAAAAACATAACTCACATTTAGAAGATGATTTCTCTCCACATGGTTAAATTAACAGGCATTAAGAAAAGGACCTTTACGTTAAACATGGTAAAACTGGTTAATGCTACGTGGGGCTAACCTTTTCAGGATCCTAGCCGAATCTGTCAGCGGTTAGCGTTCTCCACTTCCACCGATTTTAGTGGCCGATAATCCACTAACATGCTTTAATGCGCACGCTGATCTGATTCAGATGTGCTGATCGTTTACAGTCCGAGTGGTTAGATGCCGTAGTTCTAGAAAGTGGATCACAGAAGTTCTATTCTGCTGCACCTTTACTCTACTGTCACACCTCTGGGCTCTCCACCTGCCTCTCAACTCCATGGACTACATTTCCCACCATGCACCTGGTCGTGAGGTCATTACCACATGCTAACAATCCACCAATCATGAGCTGCCTTCCTCATCCTCTTCCCCAGAGTCCTGATTCCATTCACCTGTCACTCAACACAGGTCTGTAACTCCTTGGCTTGTCTTCATCCTTTGCAAGGTATCATTCCAGTTTAAGGTCTTCAGTGTTTTGGTTTCTGCTTTGGTCTTTCCCTGTTGGCCTGATTGCTGGTTTGGTTTGACTCCTAGGGTTTTGGCTTTGTCTCTCCCCTGTCGGTTATGTTCGCCCTTGCTAGTGTTTTCCCATTAACGTTATTGTGCTTCATTCCTTCAGTGACCCTGTCCAAGAAATCTGATAATAGCTTCCAGATCTGCAAGCGTCCGGTTAGTCCTTCTGGCTGGCTGCTAACAACGATCTGCCATTGCTGTATTTAAAATAAGGTCCAAGGTAGTTGATGCAACACTCCCTCTACATGGCTCTGGGCATACTTCACTAATGAGTGATCCACCAGTGGTCAGCCTCATGGTGGTGCTCCAGCTAACTGATTCACCCCCATGGTTCCTCAGCTATCTAGTCTAAAGCTATCTAATCTAAATGCTTGCTCAGTTTTTCAAGAGTTTGGTGGAGAGAGTGAATTATTCATTTTCCTGGAGGCCAGTTTTTACCAAACTAGAAAAAACCCTTTCCAGAAAATAAATGCTGGAGCAGCCAGACGACATGGGCGCCCCCGACAACAGGCGGAATTCCACCCACTAGCTAAAGAGCAGGCAAAGTGGTTCTTTCATGGTATCTGAAAACCGAAGCAAAGGTTCCTAGTTTGTCCTAGAACTGTTCCTCTAAGCCTCCAGTGAGGAACATTCGTTTTCAGAGTGAGATGGTTCTGCATCCAGCATGTACCAGTGTTCTGAAGCACTACCAGAGGGCCGCTCTACCTTTAATAAATCACTGCACTTCATCATGAGTAACATGAATCAGTAACCTGATCCGGCTCCTCTGGAACAACGGCTTCGGACAACAGACAGGACAGAAATCAGGGTGTGTTGACCCAAGATGAGGAATGGCCTCCATTAGAGATGAGCTGTGTTTGCACTCTAACTCCATATGCCCCTGACTCTGAACAGGACGCAGGTAGCGCAACAGGTAATGGGATTTTTTTCCTGTTCTGCTGGTTCCTTTGTACACAATGCCATCTGGTCAGGATGGAGTGCGGTATTTAGTAGGAGCGAGAGCAAAGAGATGAGGTGGAGGAAATCGATTTGTTTTTTTTTAATAAAATGGAAATGATAGTAATAAATGTAGAGATAGTCCCGCCGGCAATCGGTGTAGCCCAGATGTACCTCAAACACATCATCATAATCATCATCACCATTAGTTTTATGGGACTCCAGAGATGTTATGAAAAACAGAGACTGTAGAAGTAGCAGCTGCCACGTGTGGTAACGAGCGTGTTCTGTTAACGTGTGTTAGCGCTCTTTATTAATAATTCTGAATTTATATTTCACTGAAACAAGCACAAGTCAGAGTAATACCAGACTGCAAGTAAAACGCAAATGTAAAATGAAATAACTGTAATTACTTTATAATTACTATGTAATTACATCATTATAAATACTCCATATTTGAGAGTTATGAACTCTATACCTGCAAAGAGTGTCATATAACACTAGATAGTCAGCAGCACTCACAACAGTGCATTTTAAGCTCGTCTCAGGGGTCATCTGGATCCATCTTGAGCAAGCCATGCACAAAATCACAAAACAGCATTTCATTTTGAAAGCTCTTAGAATTAAAGAAGAGTAAAAAAAAAAAATCGGTTTTAATGACCCAGATTTCATCCGAGTTACGCAACTTCCACAGGAATGTGAAAGACAAGCAGGATTTCTCGCTTTGCTGAAATCTGGGTCCACACTGCGTGTTTACTTAACCAGAAAACTCAGTGAGACATTACTGTCAGCGCTGGTTGTGAAACGCTGAGCCATCCTGAGGAGTACAAAAACATTGAATCCGGACTGAACTCTGATTACAAGAGCACATCAGTCTCTCGCTGGTTATACTACTAAACAAATATAGCTGCTTAATATGCAGAAGTTTGGTCATTAATGAATAAATACTTGGTTAAGATGTTTGATTTACTGATGTAATAGAAGCCGCAGTAAAGAATTGCTCACTACTGTTACTACTGTCATCATAACATCATAACTTTGGTGGTAAATATTTTGTTGACCCCTTCCCCGTTTTAAAAAAAGCTTCTCACCCAGAAGATGAAACATGAACTGAAGCTCAAGCACGTCACCGTTTAAGTGAACCATCTGTAAAAGTGATATCCCTGCTGTGTGAATAAAACCCTGTATATCCAAAACGATTATAAGACATAACTTTAAATTTACAGCAGGTCCATAAAGGTCTGGTTCGGACAGCAGCTTGTTTGTTCTTTCTCAGATTTCTATTTTTAGAAAAATCAGAGAGGCATGAATGGCAGGAGAGTAGGTTTACTAGGTGCTAGCTTGATGGCTAACTGTCTTAGTTACTCAACATCATTATCGTATCTTACCTACGGAACTCTGGAAGGCGAGATGAGCGGAGGCTGATGGACGCGAGTTGTATATTGGTATATTGGGAGTGAGATTAGAAATGAGGTAGGAATGCAGGAATTCTCTCCAAGCTCAAGTGGATGAACTTTTAATCTATGCCAGGTTTGTTTCAGTAGGAGAGGAAATATTTTATTATTGAATTTTGTAAGAAGGATTATTTTTTAAAAGAAAAGGACAGAAGTGCAGACACACACCAGTCACTGCAGAACGCAGATCAATGTAAATGGTAGAGCAGGTCTAGTTGGTACGTCTAATGGCACAGCAAAACAACAACACGGACTGTGGTATAAATCATGGAAGGACAACTCTTAATTTAACCCAAATCCTTCTTGTCTAGTATAATCCCTCGTTACTAGCATTAACATTACTGTCTCATATAACTCATGATTGTATTATTATTATTATTATTATTATTATTTATTTATTTATTTATTTTTCAATTCTTGTCACATTTGTGTTTGTATATAAAAGAGGATTGATTTTATTATGAAGATTATTATTATTATTATCATCATTATCATTATTATTATTATTTATTTATTTATCAATTCTAGTGTTTGTATGTAGAAGAGGATTGATTTTATTATGAAGATTATGATTACATAATTATGATTAAATAATTATGTTGTGCAGTCTTGTTTTGCCGGAGAAAAGAAATTCCAATTTTTCTACATTTATAAAAAATATAAAATGGCCAGTACAGAAAGTAGAATGTACATATCAGAATTCCTACAGATCCCTCCTGTCTTTGCATATTCTGCAGTTTGTGTATATTTTGTGTATTTTGTATTTATTTAATATATCTCTTTATATTAATGTGTAGTATGTATATAATGTTGTCCAGCTGTAGAGTGTCTACCTGAGTCTCAGCACAAGCATTTCAACGCATAAATGTCCCGACATGCTGTGCAAATAACAAATAAACCTGAAACTTGGGAATGCAGTTACATAACCAGGTCATAAATCATGGAAATGTGTAATTACGTTCAAATGGTATAGCAAAACACCAACAATAACTCTAACTCCAGACTGTTTAGGACTCGAGCACAGTTTACTGTGTCTATTTCAGTTTCATGAAATCGTCAGTCCGTAAAACAGAATCACTTCATGCCCTTAATACTCCTCGCCTGCGCTCCCATTGCTCAGTCTATGACTTAACGAACTTACATGTAGCTCATCAAGCAGATTCCGAACTCTCAGTCCGTACCACAAGTGGTGTTTATCCGCATTTTTTGCCAAGTCAAATTCAAACCTGTCAAAACAATGTAAATCACCCGTAAATGTAGTTCACTGCATAACTAGCTGGTGCATAAACAGGAGAGCACAATGACGAGAATAACTCCAGACTTCTATGAATGTGGTTTACAGAAAGCTCTACCTTGTGTTCCTGTAAGTCTGAGGTGAGGTACATTGTGGTGCCTTTGCTTTGTGCGTCTATAACACGGCAGCCTCCCCGTCGCTGGCTAAAAAAGGCGGCACTATATACGCCACCATGTATTTATGTCTAAAAGTGGTTGGTGTATATTTGCGTGGGTGGATTCTTTATTGCGGGCGAAAAGTGAAAGCGCGGAATGGGCTAAGTCATGCTTTTCCGAGGACGTTAATGACAGACTGAGGAGAGAGACGCTGTCATCCACACACACACGACAACCTTCAGTCAACCGAACCCGCCCGGCTCCCTCTGCATGTAAAGCCTGCTGTACAGCCATCAACAATTACCGAAAATTGCCCCGGTGGCTCTGTCTGCCGGCCGGCCCAGCGTGAGAAAATGCTGCATGTTTTTTGCGGCGTGTTTTTATGGTTGCTGCGCAATAAAGACAATAGGCCTAGAAAAGAGTTTTTCCAGAGGTTTCCGTGTCCAGCATTCGGGCATTCATGAGTGACCTCCGCTGAAACTGTACCGAGAGATTATGAGCTATGCAATTACATGCAGGACTGCAATTAAAGTTGACAAGGCAAAAAAAAAAAATCTCCAGCTAAATGACCTCTACTTTACATCCTGAACGTTGTCGCTGTTGAAATAAAAAGGAAAGACCGTCCCTAACGTACAATCAAATCCAGGACGTCAACAAAGTTATGGCAGTTTTAGCTGACCACCGCAGCTGGGGAACAATAATGAGCTCATGAGTGCAGACTCTGAGTTTAAACCGGGGAGGTTTATCGGTGGACAGTGTAGGAATTGGTGAGTTTCATACATAACCAGCCCATTAAAAACAAATCAGGGATGCTCGGTTCCATGGCCAGAGGTGTGTTACTCCCTCACTGTTTTCTTTATAAGTGAGCAGATAAAAGATCTAGAGCTGAATTGGATTTGTCGTTTCCAGAACAAGGAGCCACATAAGACTCAGCTCTGAGTAGAGGTAATGAGTGTAAGGTGCATAGATATTTAACAGGTAGGTATTGGTAATAAGGTAATAAGGTGCATGGAAATTTAAGATGCTGTGACGTATATGCAGACAGCATACATCGCACATGAAACATGGACCACAGCACTGAGGTAGTGAAGTATGGAATGTATAAATAAGATAAATAGGACTCAGATTTAAAATGCTCGGGGTCGTGGGTGTTTAGAAGTCTGACTGCTTGTGAGACAAAGCTGTTGCAGAGCAAAGAGCAAAACAGCAGAGAGATGGCAGAAGCATTGTCTAGCTAAATTTGGTACCTTCTTAAAAAGAAACAGCCAACGGTCAAGAGAAGGTTCTACACCAGAGGAAACACTGAAGGTTTTCCACAATAAATAAACCACCGGTAAAACAGGAAGACCGGAGCATAGCGCCCCTGTACACTACTGGAATTTTTTTTAAGGACAGATGTACGGAGGCCGAGAAAGCCCAACACACTGCAATTGAAAACGCGCAGCAAAGTCTCAAAACACAAGCATCAGAATCACACGACTTGCACAACATTAACCAAACGCGCTGCAAACACTGAAAACACATGCAGCTTCCAAAACTCAACGGAAGTGTTTCCGAGGGACACTGAAAGTGGACGGACCCAATCGAGAGCGGGCTGTGTGGACCTGGACGTAGAGTCGAGACAGCCCCAGTTCCAGCCAAAGTTTATCTGTTTATTAATGTATTGGCCGGGTTCTCGTGTTTATATTTCTCTATGTCCAGGTCCACGGAGCCCGCTCTCGAATGGGTCCGTCCACTTTCAGTGTCCCTTGGAAACACTTCCGTTGTGTTTTGGAAGATGCATGTGTTGTCAGTGTTTGCTGGGCGTTTGAGATTTTGCAGCGCGGTCGGTTAACGGTTTGCAAGCGGTCTCATTTTGATGCTTGTGTTTTCAGATCTTGTAGTGCGTTTGGCTAATGCAAGTCGTGTCATTCTGATGCTTGTGTTTTGAGACTTTGCAGCGCGTTTTTAACTTGCGGCGTTCTCGGCCACCGTACAGATGAGACGGAGCACAACCCGGAGCAGAGTATGGAGACCTGTTCATTAGCCTAAGCATGACACTTAGTCTGTAAAGCATGGTGGAGGTGGTTTTATTGTATGAGCATGTATGGCTGCCGGTGGAATTGGTTGGCTGGACAGAAGCAGGTGGATGAATTCTGAAGTGTACTGGGCTGTGCCATCTGCTCCGATTCGGCCAAATGCTTCAAAACGTATCAGGCAGCACTTTATACTGCTCAGGAACAATGACCTACAATGACCTGAGGCGTACCGTGCAAGCAGCTCCAACCCATTCTAAGACAAAGAGTCGGAATGTTCTGCGATGGATAAGTCTGAGCTCAGTGCAGTCAGGGATACATTTTAAAAGGTTTAGGAACAAGCAGGATGTGAAGAAATGTCCCAGACTCCATGCAGTCATTGACTCCGAACGATATTTAAAGCCAAGTCATAAAAACCATACCATCATAGGAATCCATACATAGGCATGCAAGTACACTATATCACCCAAAGCCATTTCGTGAAGCTCCCGGTGCACAGTTCCCGTGCTGACTTTGCTTCTGGAGGGAACCCTGTGGTGACACACGGCATGCTTCAGCCCTGAGTTAGCATGGTCTACCGTTTCATGCCTGAGCTGTAATGCTCCTCGATGCTAGATCCTAGGTGGAGGTAGCGCCCTACACCTGTGCCACGTTTAAAGTTGCTGAGCCCTTCACTGCCACCCATTCCACTGTCAATGTTTGCCTATGAAAATTGCATGTCTGTGTGCTTGCTTTCATTCATCTGTTATCAATGGGTGTGGCTAAATCACCTGAACTGAATAATCAGGAGTGTTTACATATGTTTTACAATATAATATTCACTTATCACTATGGTAACAACACCTTACATCCTCTGAAACTTTATAGGTTCTTAACTTCGATACGTGTTAACATAACCAAGTTTTTTAAAATAATTTACAACAATATTGATTCATTTTGTCAATGTCCCTGTACAGTTTTTTATTGTTTGATTTATCGTCACATGTTTACACAATGTATGGGGTACAACCACAGAGAATCTAAATCTATATTTTCTTTTTAAGTAAATTATGTGTTTTTGGGCCTATAATATATAAGATATGATGTATACCTGTGCAGAAGTTTCCAGTGTTCTACATTTCTTTGTGGAATACATATGGTTAATGTATTCTACCAAACATTTCCCCTTTCTGTGTAAACTAGGCAGTCCTGGTCTTTGTAAATCTTCAAATCAACAAAACCTTATTCTTAATGAACCGTCACCTTAATCAACAAAACCAAGTTCCTACCAGGAGAGAGCTGACCCAAAGGAACAGCCATCAGGCTGCCTGGCTGTCCAGCTAAATATTCGTCCATGCTGGCCATGTAAGCTTTCCATAGTTTTCCATGGAGTGTAGATCTTTGTCTCTGTGTTTGAGAATAAAACAGAGAGAGTGAAAGCTCACTACTAAGCAAAAGCTGACCTAGCAAGCGTCATTGAGCTATCAAGACAACAGAACTTCTGTAGGAGACGGAGAGGCAGGAGGTAAGTGCAAGTTCCTACTTTTATAAGTCCATGATAACACAGGATCCACAAAGGCAACAAAGAAAAAAGGACTGACTGAAATATTAAAGCAAAACGAAAACAAACGGTACGAGGGCATGACCCAGAATAACACAGAGCAAACTCAAGACAAACCACAAGGGGTTTAAACACGCGGAACAAACAAGAAACAGATGATGCCAGTTAGAGGGTGGAGCTACACAGGTGAGACAGATCACAGGGGAGGAAACTGGAACAGCAATAACAAAAGCACATGGCCAGACCCATGAGGGAAGGTAAACAAAGGCAGACAGAAAGAAAGAAGGACAGGGGCAGGACAAGACTGATGTAACACCAGCTCAATTCTTTTCCTTGCGTCCATCGTTATCTTAGTTTGCTCAACCGTGCACGTTACCTGAAAGTACATCCTGCAGTGAAGTGAACGAAAATAGGAGATGGAGACTGTAGCATGGAGGCCGACAGTGAGAGAGATGCATAGTGAAACAGCGAGTGGGAGAGAGAAGGAGAAAGCAGGAGACAGTGTAAGAATGAAGGAGCCGGTGGGGAGTGAGAGACTGAGAAAGACAATGACAAAGTGAGAAAGAAAGTGAGACAGAACAAAGGAAAAAAGGCAGAGTAAAGTGAGTGGAGGAGACAGTGGGACAGTAAGAGAAAAATGAGGGGACAGAGTGAGTGAGAGAATGAGAGAGAGTTAGTGGGGAGACTAAGAGAATAAGGGAAAATTAAGAGAGTGTCAGAACGAATGAGAATAAAGCAGACAGTGGAAAAATGAAAGAGAATAAAGGAGACAGAGACGAAGTATAACAGAATGTGAATGAGACAGTGACAAGAAGAGTTGAGACAACAGCTTAGAGAGAGAGACAGTGGCGGAGTGAGGGAGTTAGAGGACAGTGGCGGAGTGAGAGGGAGTTAGAGGACAGTGGAGGAGTGAGAGGGAGTTAGAGGACAGTGGCGGAGTGAGAGGGAGTTAGAGGACAGTGGCGGAGTGAGAGGGAGTTAGAGGACAGTGGCGGAGTGAGAGGGAGTTAGAGGACAGTGGCGGAGTGAGAGGGAGTTAGAGGACAGTGGCGGAGTGAGAGGGAGTTAGAGGACAGTGGCGGAGTGAGAGGGAGTTAGAGGACAGTGGCGGAGTGAGAGGGAGTTAGAGGACAGTGGCGGAGTGAGAGGGAGTTAGAGGACAGTGGTGGAGTGAGAGGGAGTTAGAGGACAGTGGCGGAGTGAGAGGGAGTTAGAGGACAGTGGCGGAGTGAGAGGGAGTTAGAGGACAGTGGTGGAGTGAGAGGGAGTTAGAGGACAGTGGCGGAGTGAGAGGGAGTTAGAGACAGTGGCGGAGTGAGAGGGAGTTAGAGACAGTGGCGGAGTGAGAGGGAGTTAGAGGACAGTGGCGGAGTGAGAGGGAGTTAGAGGACAGTGGTGGAGTGAGAGGGAGTTAGAGAGACAGTGGCGGAGTGAGAGGGAGTTAGAGAGACAGTGGCGGAGTGAGAGGGAGTTAGAGGACAGTGGTGGAGTGAGAGGGAGTTAGAGGACAGTGGCGGAGTGAGAGGGAGTTAGAGGACAGTGGCGGAGTGTTAGCGGACAGTGGCGGAGTGAGAGGGAGTTAGAGAGACAGTGGCGGAGTGAGAGGGAGTTAGAGGACAGTGGCGGAGTGAGAGGGAGTTAGAGGACAGTGGCGGAGTGAGAGGGAGTTAGAGGACAGTGGCGGAGTGAGAGTTAGTTAGAGGACAGTGGTGGAGTGAGAGGGAGTTAGAGAGACAGTGGCGGAGTGAGAGGGAGTTAGAGGACAGTGGCGGAGTGAGAGGGAGTTAGAGACAGTGGCGGAGTGAGAGGGAGTTAGAGACAGTGGCGGAGTGAGAGGGAGTTAGAGACAGTGGCGGAGTGAGAGGGAGTTAGAGAGACAGTGGCGGAGTGAGAGGGAGTTAGAGGACAGTGGCGGAGTGAGAGGGAGTTAGAGAGACAGTGGCGGAGTGAGAGGGAGTTAGAGGACAGTGGCGGAGTGAGAGGGAGTTAGAGAGACAGTGGCGGAGTGAGAGGGAGTTAGAGAGACAGTGGTGGAGTGAGAGGGAGTTAGAGAGACAGTGGCGGAGTGAGAGGGAGTGAGAGGGAGTTAGAGGACAGTGGCGGAGTGAGGGAGTTAGAGAGACAGTGGCGGAGTGAGAGGGAGTTAGAGGACAGTGGCGGAGTGAGAGGGAGTTAGAGAGACAGTGGCGGAGTGAGAGGGAGTTAGAGAGACAGTGGTGGAGTGAGAGGGAGTTAGAGAGACAGTGGCGGAGTGAGAGGGAGTTAGAGGACAGTGGCGGAGTGAGGGAGTTAGAGAGACAGTGGCGGAGTGAGAGGGAGTTAGAGGACAGTGGCGGAGTGAGAGGGAGTTAGAGGACAGTGGCGGAGTGAGAGGGAGTTAGAGGACAGTGGTGGAGTGAGAGGGAGTTAGAGGACAGTGGCGGAGTGAGAGGGAGTTAGAGGACAGTGGCGGAGTGAGAGGGAGTTAGAGGACAGTGGCGGAGTGAGAGGGAGTTAGAGGACAGTGGTGGAGTGAGAGGGAGTTAGAGGACAGTGGAGGAGTGAGAGGGAGTTAGAGGACAGTGGAGGAGTGAGAGGGAGTTAGAGGACAGTGGCGGAGTGAGAGGGAGTTAGAGGACAGTGGCGGAGTGAGAGGGAGTTAGAGGACAGTGGCGGAGTGAGAGGGAGTTAGAGGACAGTGGCGGAGTGAGAGGGAGTTAGAGAGACAGTGGCGGAGTGAGAGGGAGTTCGAGAGACAGTGGCGGAGTGAGAGGGAGTTAGAGGACAGTGGAGGAGTGAGAGGGAGTTAGAGGACAGTGGCGGAGTGAGAGGGAGTTAGAGGACAGTGGCAGAGTGAGAGGGAGTTAGAGGACAGTGGAGGAGTGAGAGGGAGTTAGAGGACAGTGGTGGAGTGAGAGGGAGTTAGAGGACAGTGGAGGAGTGAGAGGGAGTTAGAGGACAGTGGCGGAGTGAGAGGGAGTTAGAGGACAGTGGCAGAGTGAGAGGGAGTTAGAGGACAGTGGCGGAGTGAGAGGGAGTTAGAGGACAGTGGTGGAGTGAGAGGGAGTTAGAGGACAGTGGCAGAGTGAGAGGGAGTTAGAGGACAGTGGCGGAGTGAGAGGGAGTTAGAGGACAGTGGCAGAGTGAGAGGGAGTTAGAGGACAGTGGCGGAGTGAGAGGGAGTTAGAGGACAGTGGTGGAGTGAGAGGGAGTTAGAGGACAGTGGCGGAGTGAGAGGGAGTTAGAGGACAGTGGAGGAGTGAGAGGGAGTTAGAGGACAGTGGAGGAGTGAGAGGGAGTTAGAGGACAGTGGTGGAGTGAGAGGGAGTTAGAGGGCAGTGGAGGAGTGAGAGGGAGTTAGAGGACAGTGGAGGAGTGAGAGGGAGTTAGAGGACAGTGGTGGAGTGAGAGGGAGTTAGAGGACAGTGGTGGAGTGAGAGGGAGTTAGAGGACAGTGGCGGAGTGAGAGGGAGTTAAAGGACAGTGGTGGAGTGAGAGGGAGTTAGAGGACAGTGGCGGAGTGAGAGGGAGTTAGAGGACAGCGGCGGAGTGAGAGGGAGTTAGAGAGACAGTGGCAGAGTGAGAGGGAGTTAGAGGACAGTGGCGGAGTGAGAGGGAGTTAGAGGACAGTGGCGGAGTGAGAGGGAGTTAGAGGACAGTGGTGGAGTGAGAGGGAGTTAGAGAGACAGTGGAGGAGTGAGAGGGAGTTAGAGGACAGTGGTGGAGTGAGGGAGTTAGAGGACAGTGGCGGAGTGAGGGAGTTAGAGGACAGTGGCGGAGTGAGGGAGTTAGAGGACAGTGGCGGAGTGAGAGGGAGTTAGAGAGACAGTGGTGGAGTGAGAGGGAGTTAGAGGACAGTGGCGGAGTGAGAGGGAGTTAGAGAGACAGTGGTGGAGTGAGAGGGAGTTAGAGGACAGTGGCGGAGTGAGAGGGAGTTAGAGGACAGTGGCGGAGTGAGAGGGAGTTAGAGGACAGTGGCGGAGTGAGAGGGAGTTAGAGGACAGTGGCGGAGTGAGAGGGAGTTAGAGGACAGTGGCGGAGTGAGAGGGAGTTAGAGGACAGTGGCGGAGTGAGGGAGTTAGAGGACAGTGGCGGAGTGAGAGGGAGTTAGAGAGACAGTGGCGGAGTGAGAGGGAGTTAGAGGACAGTGGCGGAGTGAGAGGGAGTTAGAGGACAGTGGCGGAGTGAGGGAGTTAGAGGACAGTGGTGGAGTGAGAGGGAGTTAGAGGACAGTGGTGGAGTGAGAGGGAGTTAGAGGACAGTGGTGGAGTGAGAGGGAGTTAGAGAGACAGTGGCGGAGTGAGAGGGAGTTAGAGGACAGTGGCGGAGTGAGAGGGAGTTAGAGAGACAGTGGCGGAGTGAGAGGGAGTTAGAGGACAGTGGTGGAGTGAGAGGGAGTTAGAGAGACAGTGGCGGAGTGAGAGGGAGTTAGAGGACAGTGGCGGAGTGAGAGGGAGTTAGAGGGAGTTAGAGGACAGTGGCGGAGTGAGGGAGTTAGAGAGACAGTGGCGGAGTGAGAGGGAGTTAGAGGACAGTGGCGGAGTGAGAGGGAGTGAGAGGGAGTTAGAGGACAGTGGCGGAGTGAGAGGGAGTTAGAGGACAGTGGCGGAGTGAGAGGGAGTTAGAGGACAGTGGAGGAGTGAGAGGGAGTTAGAGAGACAGTGGCGGAGTGAGAGGGAGTTAGAGACAGTGGCGGAGTGAGAGGGAGTTAGAGGACAGTGGCGGAGTGAGAGGGAGTTAGAGGACAGTGGCGGGGTGAGAGGGAGTTAGAGGACAGTGGCGGAGTGAGAGGGAGTTAGAGGACAGTGGTGGAGTGAGAGGGAGTTAGAGGACAGTGGAGGAGTGAGAGGGAGTTAGAGGACAGTGGAGGAGTGAGAGGGAGTTAGAGGACAGTGGCGGAGTGAGAGGGAGTTAGAGGACAGTGGCGGAGTGAGAGGGAGTTAGAGGACAGTGGCGGAGTGAGAGGGAGTTAGAGGACAGTGGCGGAGTGAGAGGGAGTTAGAGGACAGTGGAGGAGTGAGAGGGAGTTAGAGGACAGTGGTGGAGTGAGAGGGAGTTAGAGGACAGTGGTGGAGTGAGAGGGAGTTAGAGAGACAGTGGCGGAGTGAGAGGGAGTTAGAGGACAGTGGCGGAGTGAGAGGGAGTTAGAGGACAGTGGCGGAGTGAGAGGGAGTTAGAGGACAGTGGCGGAGTGAGGGAGTTAGAGGACAGTGGAGGAGTGAGAGGGAGTTAGAGGACAGTGGCGGAGTGAGAGGGAGTTAGAGGACAGTGGCGGAGTGAGAGGGAGTTAGAGGACAGTGGAGGAGTGAGAGGGAGTTAGAGAGACAGTGGCGGAGTGAGAGGGAGTTAGAGGACAGTGGCGGAGTGAGAGGGAGTTAGAGGACAGTGGCGGAGTGAGAGGGAGTTAGAGGACAGTGGCGGAGTGAGAGGAGTTAGAGGACAGTGGTGGAGTGAGAGGGAGTTAGAGGACAGTGGCGGAGTGAGAGGGAGTTAGAGACAGTGGCGGGCTTAGCGGGAGTTAGAGGACAGTGGCGGAGTGAGGGAGTTAGAGGACAGTGTCGGAGTGAGAGGGAGTTAGAGGGCAGGGGCGGAGGGAGAGGGAGTTAGAGGACAGTGGCGGAGAGAGGTATTTAGAGGACAGTGGTGGAGTGAGAGGGAGTTAGAGGACAGTGGAGGAGTGAGAGGGAGTTAGAGGACAGTGGCGGAGTGAGAGGGAGTTAGAGGACAGTGGCGGAGTGAGAGGGAGTTAGAGGACAGTGGTGGAGTGAGAGGGAGTTAGAGGACAGTGGCGGAGTGAGAGGGAGTTAGAGGACAGTGGTGGAGTGAGAGGGAGTTAGAGAGACAGTGGAGGAGTGAGAGGGAGTTAGAGGACAGTGGAGGAGTGAGAGGGAGTTAGAGGACAGTGGCGGAGTGAGAGGGAGTTAGAGGACAGTGGCGGAGTGAGAGGGAGTTAGAGGACAGTGGCGGAGTGAGAGGGAGTTAGAGGACAGTGGTGGAGTGAGAGGGAGTTAGAGGACAGTGGAGGAGTGAGAGGGAGTTAGAGGACAGTGGAGGAGTGAGAGGGAGTTAGAGGACAGTGGCGGAGTGAGAGGGAGTTAGAGGACAGTGGCGGAGTGAGAGGGAGTTAGAGGACAGTGGCGGAGTGAGAGGGAGTTAGAGGACAGTGGCGGAGTGAGAGGGAGTTAGAGGACAGTGGAGGAGTGAGAGGGAGTTAGAGGACAGTGGCGGAGTGAGAGGGAGTTAGAGGACAGTGGTGGAGTGAGAGGGAGTTAGAGGACAGTGGCGGAGTGAGAGGGAGTTAGAGGACAGTGGCGGAGTGAGAGGGAGTTAGAGGACAGTGGTGGAGTGAGAGGGAGTTAGAGGACAGTGGCGGAGTGAGAGGGAGTTAGAGGACAGTGGCGGAGTGAGAGGGAGTTAGAGGACAGTGGCGGAGTGAGAGGGAGTTAGAGACAGTGGCGGAGTGAGAGGGAGTTAGAGACAGTGGCGGAGTGAGAGGGAGTTAGAGGACAGTGGTGGAGTGAGAGGGAGTTAGAGGACAGTGGCGGAGTGAGAGGGAGTTAGAGAGACAGTGGCAGAGTGAGAGGGAGTTAGAGGACAGTGGCAGAGTGAGAGGGAGTTAGAGGACAGTGGCGGAGTGAGAGGGAGTTAGAGGACAGTGGCGGAGTGAGAGGGAGTTAGAGGACAGTGGCGGAGTGAGAGGGAGTTAGAGGACAGTGGCGGAGTGAGAGGGAGTTAGAGGACAGTGGCGGAGTGAGAGGGAGTTAGAGGACAGTGGCAGAGTGTGAGGGAGAGTAAAGGAGACAGTGACAGATTTAGAGGAAGAGTGAAGGAGACTAGCAGAAGTGGGGAAAGTTGAAAGAGGAAGTGGGAAAGTAAGCGAGTGAAGCAGACAGGGTGACAGAGTGGAGGGGAGGGTAAAAAAGGAAACTGGCAGAGTAAGAAAAAGAATGAAGAAGACAATGACAGAGTGAGAGGGAACGAAGGAGACCGTGGCAAATAAAAAAAGAGTACAGGAGACGGAGGGTGAGAGAGTAAAGGTGATAGTGGTAGAGTAAGGGAAGGAGACAGTGGTAGGGTGAGAGGAAGTTAAGAACAGAGTGGCAGAGTGAGAGAGAGTGAAGGAGACAGTGGCAGAAAGAGAGAGAGGGAGACAGAGAGAGAGAGAGAGAGAGAGAGAGAGACAGAGAGAGAGAGACAGAGAGAGAGAGAGTGAAGAACACAGTGCAAGAGGTTTTCATTTTCAACATGTGTTTATTCTGTTTTGCCAGTGATTATGGTTTCGTCTGTCAGTCATAAAACACTCCGGCTCTCTGTTATTCTCCACAGGGAGTATCATCATCATCTTTTACAGGACTAACAGAGATGCCAGGTTAGAACTGAGCCAAGCAGGCCAGACCATCCGTCTTTGAGTCCGAACATCAGAGCCTACACCAAAAATCAGTGTGTGTTTTTCTTTCGCAAGTAAATAACAGAAAGATCTAGAATCTCTGTAGAACAAAGACAAGGTATACCAATTAAAATAAAAATAAATAAATAGTATATAAATTAAAAAATATATTCTGAAGCTTCTGAAGTATTCAGGGTGAGTACTCAAGTTAAAGTGAAAGAGTTAAACAGTTGTGTCTTCAGAGAGGATTTTGCATCAATGTCCAAGCTAGCCCAAATGTAAACTGTCCTTAAAGCAAAAGAGGGACATACCAAACACTAACACTGTAGAATGCATGTAAACATTCACCAATTCTTCATTTCGTTAAATCATTACTCCATCATTTTTAATGAAAAAAATTATTAAATAGAAAAAAGGATGCAGAACAGAATCACTCTTCACCAGAGGTCAAGTCAGGTCAACCCCACTACAAGATTGTGTAACAGTCTAACAGGGGAAAGTTCATCACTTGCACTTAATGAATTAAAAAACTGATAAATTAAAGCTGTATATAAAAATTCTAAATATTATTTTCGTGTATAACAGACATACCTGAGTTTACCTGAGGTAAATGAGACCGTGTGCAGTTGTAGTCAGTGAGTGCACCCATAGTAAACAGAAATATGATGATGGATGGTATTTATCTGTGCTTGCCTCATCTGAATATTTACCCCCATTCATTTACAATAGGGAAAAGGTTTCGGGATGGCGAGTGGTGCGAATCAGTCGAGCTGGCTCAACTTTATACTGAACGTAACCAAAGCAACTATCCACTGCCCATGCACAACGAGGATGAGCCAACATCTGAACGCAACGAAGGTAAGCTTAATAACCGCCGTGTCTGGGTTCATAAAACCGTGGTGGACATGGAGGCATGGTGGGGTGCTACTACATTCTATTGTAATAATGTATGTCTTACTTGTGCAATATGTACAGAACTGTGACACTGCAATTTCCTTCGGGATCAATAAAGTGTTATCTTATCTTATCTTATCTCAGGGCTGGGACGCCTTGCGATCCTTGAGGGAGCGATGAATTTAAAAGTGTACCCAAATGTCCTACAGGAGAACGCTGGGACGTTGTCCGTTACCTCAAGTTGAAGAGACATTGGGTGACACAACAGTAACCCCCAGGACACAATAAAGAGCCCTGACTTTGAATATAGATATGGATAATATAGATAAAGCTATTAATTAGTAATTAGTGAGAGTTTACTCACTTTTCATTCCAACTGTATGTAGGCAGCATATTGCTGCTGTCAACAGCGGATCTCCAAAACTGTACTCATCACTTAAAACATAACCGCACCCAGAAGGAGGTGTGGGAGTGCGGTGCTATTGGGAAGGAGGATAAAGGTGACCAGGATCAATAACTGGTGATAAGTTTAGACTGATATGATCAATATTTATTGAGCTACACATACAGAAGTCTGTCTCTCAGTATGGTGTCGGGCCGCCGTGTTTGCTAACCCAACACGCCAGACGTCTCGGTATGGAGCTGTAGAGGTTCCTAATGGAGTCCTGTGATAATCCATCCCATGCAGCTTGAACATCCTCACACAGTTCCTGCAGATGGTGCGGTAGGGGTGGAGGTGGAGGGACACCAGGCCTTCTGGACGTGTGACAGCAAACCGTTCATCTCGGTGCTGACCACGGTGCCTCCACACACGGCTTCGTTGGGCGTCTCCACCAAGACTAAAGCGGGACTCGTCACTGAAGATGACCCGCTGCCATTCTGAGTCACTCCATGACAGTCGGGTACGACACCACTGCAGTCTTTGGTGACGGTGACGTGGTGTTAAGGACAGTCGTGGTAACGGTCTGTGTGCATGTAGTCCTGCGTGGTGCAGCCGTCTGACAATGGTGCTGCACTAACAGGAGGACTCATGGAGGCATCACTGCTCGCTGGGCGTCCCCAGTTGTGACTTTTGAGCTCATGCCACATGAATGTCCAAGCATGAAAGAATCATTCTCACGTCTCACAATGTCAAACCTACCAACCTGTCGGGTGGTTCCTTCTGGGTGCAGCTATCTGTGCAACTCCTCTTTCGTAAACGAGTGTACAACTTTACAGGGGAGGGTAAAACACCCTACTTTTAATGCAAGGGATTTTTTTGGGGGGGTCACACAATTCTTTTGGTCCTTTGATCATGAAATTTACACACAGTGTGAAGGGCACCAGACATTTACCAGGTATGGTCAAAGCTGACAGTGATGGTTCGGTCTATACCCAGCCTTCTGGGCTACAGAGAGGAGCCTACACGAGGAGAGAATCAGTCTATTTGAAATCCAGAGCTTATTGGCAGGTTGGCTGTCCTCCTGTGTCGTAGACAGACACGCCCTTCAAGCGGCAAAGTCACTGGCAGAAGAAGCAGAGGGAAAAATACTGTGCCACGTGCAGTGGACACGTACCATTAGTGTCCGTGCCTCCCCTCTGATCCGCATTAATCTGTGTAAATGCTCAGTGCTCAGTGTTGCTGCCCCACACGAGGACACTGGAGGCAGTTTGGTGAGAAGGGCTCGGGAGATATGTGATGATATGTGGACCTGGTCTTTTGATGCGTCTGGCTACTGTCTGAAGAGATTCTCCCACACTCCTGCACACAGCCGGACCTGCAGGTCTTCTTAAGCAAATGCCACTCCAGTTTATTACATAGTAGGTGTGGCACTTCAAACTGGCCTGCCAATCAATCGTCTGACGTGGCCTGTCGTGTCCTCATTTAACCTCGTGACCTGGACCTGAGTCCTCTGACCTGTACCACACACACATACACTCCATCACAGTCAGCTGGCAGAGACCTCACACATCATGAGAGACCACACACACACACACACACACACACACGCACACCCACACACACACACGCTCACTCTCTCACTGAGCCTAACAGTTGTGTACGTCAGTCCACTAAGTGTTATGTGCGACACAAATCATACGTCAGGCGTTTCAGGGCAGACTCTGAGCCAGGATGAAACAATGCAGACTGTAGATTTTTGCTGAGACCTAATGTACGACGCACAGGCATGCATGTTTGCTACAAAAGTCATGCTATGTGCTGACCCTACGTTTGCAGGACACACCTCCACCAGGGCCTCCAATCAAAAAACAGAAGCGAACAATGACAATGAAGCTACAGCACCCTCTAGTGATGGTCATGAAATACTTCAGAAGCTCAAATAATTTTATTTTTTCCATTTTTTATTTGAATTGGTATACCTTGTCTTTGTTCCACAGAGATTCTAGATCTTTCTGTTGTTTACTTGCGAAAGAAAAACACACACGGCTATGGATCATGATTTATCTCTAATTGGCACAATGTTTTTATTGATATGCAGATACACGGTATAGTGGTGTACATATTTTGCAGGGTTTAATACAGTATATTGATTCTGTTTATATTATTATGTTTATAAAAAGCCCTTTGAAGAACTTTGAAGGACTATCCCTAATCAGGATATACTGGGTCCTCCTCATTTTGCTAGCAGACGTACTGTAACATTAGGCAGCCTGTGTATCCAAACCTGGATTAATCACAGCCCTGAGTGTTTTAACCTGGATTAATTACAGCCTAAGTATCTACACCTGGATTAATCCCAATCTGAGCAATCTGGATTAGGATTGAAAGCTGTGGTACTGTAAAATAAGGAAGGTTTTGAGAAACTGAGAACCTGCTTTGTTTGACAAGTTTGATTGTATTTTAGAACTAGCTGTACACACATTTCGGTTGCACCGCAGACACTACATCTTCAGTAGTAGCATGTAATAGTACAGCGTCACATGATCATAAATTAAAACAAAGTGACTTTCATTCTCTGCAGCCGATCAGTAATGCTTCCCCAAGTGAACAGGAAGGGAACACGCGTGATCTCGACACGTAGGAATCTCTCATGGTTTTATTCTTTATTTTCTTTCCTTTAGGTACATCTGTCTTTATATTTATATTTCAGAGAGAGGTTTCAGAAAGAGTCCATCTCTCTTGAACGCGTGTTTATTCTCTTCAGCTGCTGCCCACTGGAAGTTTGTCCGTGTTCAAGCTGAAGTTTACATTTACGGCATTTAGCTGACGCTCTTATCCAGAGTGACTTACAACCTGTAATTCATATTACAGGTAGGCCAATGTAGTGTTAGGAGTCTTGCCCAAGGACTCTTATTGGTGTAGCACAGCATAGTTACCCAGACTGGGATTCGAACCCCAGTCTCCCACATGTGGTGGTGGCTCACTGGTGGGTAGTGGTTTTATCCAGGGAGCTAGACCAACCACTAGTTGCACGATGCATTAACGACACTCTATAAATGAATGGTCGGTAACATTAGCAAAGCTACGGCTAACTCAGTCGCTGTTTGAATTTCCTGGATGACTGGATAGATAGGCTAATGCTGGCTGGTCTGTTAAATTCAGAAAGATGTTCTGTTGCCGGAGGTCTGTGATCTTTTGGATTGACAGATCCACAAGCGTGAATATAAATCAGTCACATGGACCGAGACGTAGTTTGTTTTCATATGCAAGTTTTCTCCCCAGTCAAACCTACTAGCCATTTAAACTAACACCTGTTGTAGGGTATGTGCAAAGTTTTATATATATAAAGTTTAAGTTATTACTTAAAGCTACATTAACACTATTTTACTTAAAACTTGAACATAGTGGCAGTTTACGTTCAAGCTAGGCAACAATCAAACTTGTGTTCCCTTGGTGCAACTGGCCCCATATCTACTTATAATTTATATATATATATCTTCAGGTTTTTCTTCTATCCTCTCTTTTTTCCAGCTCCTGATGCACACTTTATTTCTGAGACATGATTAACCCCCACTAGACAACATACGATGCGGTAATAACCTACAAGTTGTTGATGCAATGCTAAAGATTCCAGTAAGTAGTGAACAATCTCGATCTAAGGCTTCATTACTTGTAGTCTACCAGTGGCAAGCCATGACTGTTCGAGCGAGGCTTTAAATTTGGGTCATAAATGTCAAAAATATGCCTCTATGCTATTATGCTATGATGATGCTAACTTCTAATGCTAATGCTTAGATTACCTTGTAGAAGTTTTACAATGACGGTCTCTTTAGTGGGCTCCAGTGTTGAGTCAATAATGCATGTTGGACTACCAGAAGTGCTAGAGTGATGCCCTTCTGGTCCCACCCATTAAAAGTCAAAATGTGATTGGTTAATGGGACTTGATTATGCTAATAGTTAATGTAACTTTAAAATTTGCCTTGAGCTCCTGAATCCAACCCAATGAGAGAGCTTGCTATATCTACCTATATGCCATAGAGAAAAATGATTCCTGATTGGCTAAGACATTTTTTTAGCTTTTTTGAAATCTAAAAAATGAATCATGAGTAGCAATCAAATACCTGAAGAGTTCGATTCAAGCATGATCTTATTAAATACAAATGAACTTAAAATTATGGACTTATGTACTTTATGTACTTTCACCTGGCGGCCTCTCGTTTGGATAATTGACAGGAGAAACATATTTTTAGTACTAGTACAATCAGTTCCATACTCTAGAATGCCACACACCATGCTGAGCCATTTTGGTCATCAAACAAAGAGAATATGATCATGAGGGAAGACTAATATGACAGATCCAGCAGCAGAAAACAGGAAGCAGGAAACAGCCTTTGGACGGTCAACCGATACGGCTGTTCCGTGAATACTGAAGGCGGCATAGTTAGATGAAATCTAAACCTAACCATAAGAGAGGGTTTAAGTAAGGGGTCTAATTTCAGGACCCTGTTTCAGACACGGTTTGTACATTGGAAAATAGATAATAAGGGGATACTGGATATAAAACAGGGTTATCTGCAGGATTAAGGAGTCCAGCGCTTTCATCAGGGTAATCCAACACAGAGTTCAGTTTCACTAGAGGAAATGTCTGCAGAGAAGTTTCTCCACAGCTGGGCAGGCAGACAGAGACAACAGCGCAAGGGTCAGGAGAAACTGGCACAAGAGCCAATGTGTAAGTGGGTAATCAGGAGAATTCCAAGTGGGCCAGTAGCATGTTGGACTAGTTGAGATGCAAGCTAATCTGTAAACTCACACATATAAACACCAGAACACTTCAAATGTTAGACTGAAGTGTCGATCGGTATTAAACCAGCAGCTCCCAACCCCTTCAATCCCACACCCAGATTAGGGGGGACCCCACATCTTGCACAGTGAAGAAGATTCATAAAGCTGATTCTCAGATGTCTATATAAGAGGGTCACTGCTGAACTGTTTAAGGTGGAACTGGGTGCCATTACTTTACCCAAGCAGGTGAGAAAAGCTGACCTATACCACGCTACATCATATAACATCCAACCCCGGCGCCCCCACCCACTCTGTGATCCACATGAGCACTAATTATTTGAAGATGCCTGCTTTGTACCATGACCCGACCTTACATAAAAATCTAAAGTAGCACCGTTTGTCCAGGATCTTTAATATTTTGGTAATATTCTGGTGAGGAACCTAGGTAAGCCCATTTCCATCACTTAAAGGAAAAGAAGGTAATATAGGAACGGATAATTATAAGATGCTAAGTCATAATTATGAGATAGTAAGTCATTGGTGTGAGATGCTAATCATAATTATGAGACGCTAAGTCAAAATGATGAGATGCTAAGTCTTAATTATGAGAAGCCAAGTCATAATCATGAGATAGTAAGTCATAGTTATGAAATGGTAAGTCATAATTTTGAAAAAGTAAGTCGAAATTGAGATGCTATATCATAATGAGGGAGAATGTCATAATTATGACATAGTTATGGTTATGAGATACGTCATGTTTATGAAATACGGTATTGCCTTCCATAGGATCCAGAACCAGTCCGGTTTTTCGATATCCATTCCTATCTAACGTGAAAAAGCCAAAACACTTCCACTGCAGTCAGTAGAGCTGCACAGTTTTCTATTGTTGACGTGTCTTTTCACTTTGATGTTCCACCTTAAACGGCACAGTTAAGCAAACGTCTTTCATCACAAGGTAAGGCTAAATTAAAGGACGAGGTAAAGCACATTTCTGGTGGCAGCTTAACAGCCCCAATAGCTGATGACCTCCCCTCTCGTCTATTAGATAGATAGATTAGATAAGATAAAATTAATAAAATATGGAAAATTGGATAATATGGAAATATGGAAAACCTCAGTCCAAAAAAGCAGGTAGTGGTAAATACAGTGGTACCTGCCTGCTGGATATTTAATTAAAAGATATTTAATGCTATTTAATGAGAAATTAACATGGGACATGGGAATCTAAGACTCGGAAGTCTGTGGAAGTCTTGGGAATACATAACTGGTGATGCTATTACGAGGACATTAGCGATTTCACAATCTACAGTATTTAGCTCGGTGGTCTCCGGCCCACCTCCTGCAGGGCCACCCTCCTGCTGACCCTAGCTCCAACCACAACTCGCCACACCTTTTCCAGCTAATCAGTCTCTTTCCTGATTGTCTCTGATTGGCTGGATCAAATGTAGTTAAGTGAGGGGTGGAGCAGCTTATAGGATTTGGAGGTTTGAAAACCACCACTATAGCATCATTAGAGAGTCCAGGAAAACCTCTGTTTGTGAAACCAATATTGAAAGCTCTCGACCTTTGATCCCTGCTGAAAGAGGACTTCTGAAAATTCCAACTTAAGACCCTGCTACATAAGGCAAAAGCCATACATCAGGAACTTCACAGACTAAAGCTCATCCGAGATGCACATTGGAAACATGTGCTGTGGTCGGACGAATCAGCCTTTCAAAGTATTTTTGGAAAAATGGATGTGGTGTCCTCCAGAGTAAAAGACCATCCTGGTTCTTACCACTACAAAGCTAGCGTCTGTCGTAGGAGTAACTGGCACATCTTTGAAGCCGCCATTAATGCTGAGGGGCACATATGCTGTATGGACCAACGTATGCAGGCCCCTAATCGATGTCTTTCACAGGGACCTTCCTGTCTGTGTCAACAAGACAATAGCAACATGCCACTCTCTGCAGGTGTTGCTGTAGTGGGACGCGGTAGTAAGCGAGAGCTGGCCTGGTTGCAGTGCAGACCAATCTCCCTTTGAAAACACGTGCTACCAAATAAATAACAATATGACACAAAGTTAATTTGCAATTTCTAATTATTTAATATCTTGTCTTTGTACAGTTTATCAATACAAGTCAAAACTATTTGCAAATAATTTGTAATTTACATTTGCTCTACTGTCCTATTGTGCACTGCACTGGAGCGTTGAATTAAATACACTGGATTTGTGTTTTGCTTATATACAGCTTGTATAGACATTTAGCATGATATATATATATATATATATATATACAGCTCTGGAAATAAATCAGAAACCACCCCAGTGTCTTCTTACAGCAGGTTCTCAGTGAGGAACCGAAGGTCGGGTTCTAGCTTTACTGGCAGATACAGTGAGCGTCTGGTTCATAAGAACAAGGTCCAGCAGCAAACACACAGGACAACACAGCTACAGACTGGCAGAGGGCCACACCCCCTCTCTACTGACCGTGATGAGCACCACCTCATTCCAATGTCCCTTACCCACCATAAGATGACCTCAGGTGACCTACAGAGAGACTGGCGAGCGGTGGCTGGGGTGAAACGCACAGCGAGCATGGTTCTAAAAACAGGCTTCTGGAGGTCATTAGTGATTTTCTAAATACACAGATCTAATACAATATCTGATCTGGAGTTTGGGAGACATGGTTCCAGTAGTGTAGAGAACCAAACAGAACCAACACAAACCCGGAACCTGTACACCCACAGACACGGATCAGTTTATCAGTTTCTCTAGTGATTAGCTGGTTAGCTGCATGTGGGTATAACTAGGGCATTTCCGCTCCTGCCTTCTGATTGGATAGACCCATTACTGTCCCAAATTCAGTATGGTGCGTTAGGATTCCTTGCGTGTTACTCAAGCCAGGTCGCCTTACAGTGGAATTTGGGATTTCTGTTTGATCAAAATATTGAGATTTTGAATTGTAGAGAAGCTGCTGATATAAAAACGCCAGCATGCCATTTCAGTGCCAGCAAATTAAAAAGCATTCACAGTCAGTGTTTCCTCTTTCTAGCACTCATCCCCTCCATCCAAGCTCAGTGTTCATTTCTCAGCTGATTCCTCATCTGTGTGGAAAAATCAAACGCAGCATCTGTAAAACAGGAAGTGGATCAGGTACAGCAGATGATGAGGCACATTTGTGAGAATCAGAGCTACCACATACTTCCTAATTGGCCAGATGCCAGGTTGCAAGATAGATATTGTTCTGCTTCTTTAGAATAAAGAAGAAGTGGTCATCATCTTTAGGTGTTCACTGGGTTGTTAAATGATTACAGAATTAAAATTATAATTTAATGTCATGATGTTGAATAAATTCTAATTTAAACTAAAGCTCACATTTGAAGAGGACTTCAACTTTTCTTAGATGAGTGCATGTGTAGTTTGACAAAGCATATAAGAAGAAGAACAAAATAATAAGAATATATAACCTTGGTATATGACTGGACTCTGTCCAGGTGGGGAAGCCCCTCCCTCCCAGGTTAGGGGAACTTGGGGAGACATAGTGATTGATAGGCTGTGGGAGGGAGTTAGCAGTGACTACATTAGCGGCAGTTTAGCTTTTTGATTGAGGATCTTTTCTAAAAATAAATCATAAAGTAATAAACACTGTACTTTGTAAATCTTTTGACTTAAACCTTCACATGGCGGTACAGTGTAAAAACCTATTTCCTACACTTTCCACAAGTCACCTTCACTGGTTTTAATAAGGCAGGAGCCAGAAACGAGCTGAGAGACAGTAGTAAAGGCTGACTATGGCGTACGTACTGCGCGAGACCTTTCAGGGAAAACTGTCAAGGGCATGTGGTCGTCTATTTCCATCAGATGTTCCTCCATGGAACGCTGTGCGTGTGAGCTGGTGAGTGTGGTCAGCGATGACAAAGCAGGGTGTCTGGCATTACTAAATGTCCCGCTGTGTGAATGTCAACAGTAAGAGAGATTATGTTATTTATCAGGAGTGCTATATTTATCCCGATTCTGCATCTCTCATACCTTACTGCACATGAATAGAAATATTAGAAGATATTTAAACATGTTTAGGCAGCATATTCAGTTATTACAGCATGAATTATACCGCAATTGTCTACAAGCCCTTTTCTAAAAAAGTTGGGATGCTGTGGAAAATGCAAAATGCAATAATGTGAAAATCATTTAAACCCCATATTTAATAGAAAATAGTACAAAGACCACATATCAGATGTAGAAAGTGAGATTTATTTATTAATTTATTAATTATTTACTTACTACTGACCTCCTGTGATTTCCTTGCACAAACTCAGAGTTACTTAGCGTTTCCTCATAACGGTGCAATAAAGAAAACGTCCAGTGAGCATCAATTCTGCAGGCACTAATGCCTTCTCGAAGAGAGAGGTCCACACAGATGGTCCATACTGGTTTATGACTTGGGAAAGCTTCGGGTGGATGGGCTACAACAGCAAAGCTACATGTCAGGTTCCTCCCACCCACCCACCGATCACCAATCTTACATTTACGTTTTGCTGACGCTCTTATCCAGAATGACTTAAAAGGTTAGTCATATTACAGGTGGGCCAGTGTGGTGTTAGGAGTCTAGCCTAAGGACTCTTATTGGTGTGGCACAGCGTAGTCACCCAGACCAGGATTCGAACCCCGGTCACCCACATGCGGTTCTGGCTCCCTGGCAGGTAGGGGTGTTATCCGCTAAGCTACACCAGCCATCTTGGTTCCTGCAGAGGCCTGCAGTGGGTTCCTGGGCCTGCTTATGACAATCAATCATGTTGTAAATCAAAATAAATGCTATGATTTACATGATGGTCTTTGATCTTTAATCACAGAATGTTTGTTCATGTATATCTTTAAGACCCACCTATCTGTTGCTACACTTCATTTACCAGCCACTCCTCAGTCCGTCTTTCCCAGATTGGAATCAACACTGATTTATATTGAATGAGAAGTCATATATGCAATGAATAAAGACTGGGAGACCTACAAGAACCACGGAGAGGGAGAACCGAGGGATTGTCCAACATCCCTGGACTGACCCAACAGCCACGACTGTGGACATTCTGAGATCATGAGTCATCCATTTAGAGGCAGCACTATTGGCAGACAACTGCACATCGCAGGACTGCATGCCATGGACTCCACTTGTGTCCTGCCAGACTGTCATGGAGTGACTCAGATTGGTGGGGGGTTACAGATAGATAGATAGATAGATAGATAGATAGATAGATAGATAGATAGATAGAAATCTAGAGGGAAGAGACAATAACTACAGCTGGGTTTTGTTTTTCTATGGCAGCTTTGGCAGAGAGTTAGCCAGGCTAATGCTAATGGTAAGGATAAGAATGTGTTTCACTGTGTCAAAGGTAAAGATGAGGATAAGGAGTGAAGGTCGTGACGTGTGCGTTAGACGCAGAGAGCTTAGCTGTGAAAATAAGAGAACACTTCAATAGAGCACATTTTAGTCCAGAATTTCTATTTATTTATAGAGTTTAACCCATAAGACAAAAAACAAAATATAATAAAATATGGAAAATTTGCATTCTGTTTTATTTCTTTCAAAAATCTTAAATTCAAATAGAAATAAACAGTACCTGTTACATTAGTAACAGGAATGTGACTCCAGTAGAGGAGGTTTTGCTATATTGCTTTATTAAATTAGCAGCAGTGAGTGCTTATCCACCACAACCATAATACACATGCTGTAAAGTCTTCCCTTTGAGCCACCAGCTAACTCTGCACCCATACCAGCTTCATCTCCTACCATGTAGTCCCTCCTCCTCTTTAGGATCTCAACCAAGGTGTTACCAGACTAACTGTTTACAGACTAATATCTCCTAACCTGGTGCAGATTACTGTTGGTAGGTGTGGTTTATGGACTAATAGGCCATACTCCAGAGTATATGACTGTTTATTGCTGTTGTTTATGATTCCAACCTAATGATTCCAACCTCCGCCCAATAATAATGTTGTCCCGCCTCGTGTTACCTCTCCATTCACAGGTGTATAGAACTGTTTATGAACTAATATCTCCTAACCTGGTGGATATGACTGTTTATTGGTATGGTTTATGGACTAATATCACCTGGTATAAAACATGTTGATGTGGTTTATTGATGTTAGGGTTTAATATATGTTACTCTAGTGTATATGGTTGTTTGTTGGGGTAGTTTATAGATGATTCTCTCCTAATTTGGTTTATGGGTTTTATTTATGGACTCTCATTCTCGTATTTTAAAAAAATATGAATGTTTGTATGCACTGTTTACAGACTCATTTCTCCTATTCTAGGAAATATGATGCTTGTTGGTGTTGTTCATGGACTAATATCTCTGATTATAGAATTTATGGATGTTGACTGGAGTTGTTTATGAACTGATATGTCCTATGCTAGAAAGCATGACTGTTTTGGTGGTATTTATGGTTGAATGTTTCCTATTGCAGAAAATATGACTGTTTATGGGTGTTGTTTATAGACTAATATATCCTAGTCTAGTGTATATAACTGTTTGTTGGTGTTGTATATGGACTAATATGCCATATTATAGAGGATATGACTGTGTATTGGTGGTGTTTAAAAAAATAAACCCCAATATTCCAATAAAGGAAGATGTAACACGCACACGTAATGCTCTTGTTGCTATTTAGTGCATCCTATGTGTCCTACAGTTCTTAGTAGCCATCTACATAGCTCTTTGTAGACTACGTATCGTTAACCAGAGAACGGCTGTAGGTTATGATTACTGACTGGGCATGTATATATTTATGGTTTGCACTGATGATGGGGCCCAGCATGGCTCTATAATGCATCCTAGACAGTCAGCAATGTATCTTCTGTAGCACGTTAGCATGCTTAGCTTCCACAGGCGGCCGCTTGATGCCCGTCTATGTCGGCTGTCATCACACTCAGTCCTCAGAATGTGCAGGTCAAATGCCACTTGTGGGTTCATGTCAGTGGGGTCATGCTATGGTTATACCCAAGGGCGCAGGATGTTGTTTTGAGTTGGGGTGCTGAAATACTGACAGTACTGTTAACATCAGTAAATAAACAGTGTTCTCTGTAGAGGGCGTGTTAATGAGTGTGCACGTATGACTGATCAAAACACAGATGCTCACCCATTCGACTCTACTCTCCCTCTTTCTAACCAAACATTATGCAAATGAGATGGGCGGTGACCAGTCAGACTGGTGATCGTTGCACGGTGAGATTCAGCACTGCACTAGGAAGATAATTTACAAAATGGTAATATATTAAAATATGGGATAATATGTTTGAGATTATATATATATTATTTTTTCTTTGTTGCAGCTCAACCTGCAAACACTCATCATCAAAAGAACAGCTGCACTCAGAAGGAAATATCAGATCCTGGTAACAAAGGTTACCAGGATCAATAAACCATGATAAATTTAGACTGATATGATCAATATTTACTGATCTATTGATCTGCACATACTGAAGTAGTGTCTCAGAATGGTGTGGGGCCACTGTGTTTGCTAACACAACATGTCAGATATCTTGGTAGGGAGTTGTAAATTTCCTAATCCATCACAGGTTCCAGAAGTGAAGTGACATCAGATGTGTGACCGTTCATCCTGGTGCTGACCCCGGAGCTTTCACACATGGATTCGCTGGTCGTCTCCTCCATGACTAAAGTGGGACTCGTCACTAAAGACGCCCTGCTGACATTCTAACTCACTCCATGACAGTCTGGCACGACACCACTGCAGTCTAAAAGGGAAATCTGTATGTTCCCTCTCTCCCTGGTTCAGGTAGGTCTCCCAGATCCTCCATGTCCCTGGTGAGTGCCTCCTTCTACTTACTGTGGCCAACAGCGTTCTACAGTAGCATCCGCAAGACCCGTATGGCATGCTCCACTTCCCAGAGCCCTATGATGCACCTCGCTCCAACTCTTCCAACTGCTAAAAACTGCATTTGAGCTCTTCTGTGTACGTATATATATATAGGTACACTTTGCAAGGGATGCGACCAACATGACAGCATTGTCAAAATGGACATCGTGCAACACGACAACCTTACAGTCAGGTACAGCAATAAGGCCCCGTCCTTAGCTACATGCAGAGCCGATTCATTTACATGTCTCACGATGACTCGCTCTGGGTGCAACTATTTGATAATGAGTGTAAGTCTCCTCACTTGATTACTTGTTTTGAGTTGAGATTAGAGAAATTGGAACAGGAATTGGGGAATCAAATATGATATATGATATAATGGGTCATAACTTTGGTCAGGATAACTTTGAGATCATTTCAGCAACTGAACAACTGGTCCACTATAAAGCCCAAAAAAAATTCCACTTAGAAATTGAGCAAAACATGCAATTTGGCTAAAGGCGTCCAAACGTTTGCATGCAGCTGGATGTTGGCGGCTGCCGTATCTATAGTTGTAGCAAAAGTAGTGCTTGCAGGACCGTAGGAGGGTAGAAAACTTGTAACCCTATGCAGTCCAGGCGTTTCTGATAAAATGGCCAGTGACTGGCACTATAGAGTAGAGGGTTCCATTAAGATTGGACACCCAATGTAAATCGAAAGTTTAGTGGGGCAACTCCATACAGTATTTCAAGCTGTGCACTGAATAACCAGCTCTTGTTTGTGCACTTATTATAAAGATGTCTGAAAAGTAAACACCCTAGCTGTAAGTGCTGACAGTGCTAAATCTGTGACTCTCACTCTTAAGGGCTCTTAGAGGCCATTAGGACCAGCAGTGCTGAGTGACCCCCTTGACCATAATAGATAATGTGATATTTCTATCACAGCTTCTTTCTTTAAACTCTACACTCGAGCCTCTGACTCCGGCGGTATTTGTCCCTAGAGGTGGTACGGAATGGCCCGGCTGAAATATGACACAGCGTCTCCCTCAGGATTGTTGTTCAGTGTCACGTGTCATAATTGTCTTAATGCCACAGACGCTGCCCTCTATCATAATCCCAATCACTGACCTTTGTAAGCAGTGCTCTTCAGTGCAGCCAAACCAATTCAGACGTTCCTAAACAGCTGACCTTTCAGTGCCTGGACTGGAATGATCCGTTAGTCAGGTGGGCTTTGCTAAGGCAGCTGGGGGTGGACTTTACTGGGACACTGTAGGTGACCAGCTCTTCAAATACACGGGCAAAGAAGAGCGGTGTATAAACAGACGTCATACTGTGATTGTGGTTCATATCACTTTAGTAATTTTAATAACACTCAGAGGAAAAGTCTGACGAGAAATCTAGCTGACATGTTTACATCATTACCAAATGAACCCGCCTTAGCGGCTCAAGTGTACTTCTGTAGTTTAATGCTAAATTGGTTTTTGGTCTTTAGTTTGGCGGCTGAATGTTCTTCATTAGGTCTGCGCAGGAACATTTCAGGTGCAGGTGTGGGAGGGAACAGTGCTGGATTTTGGGAGCAGGTGTGGGAGGGAACAGTGCTGGATTTTGGGAGCAGGTGTGGGAGGGAACAGTGCTGGATTTTGGGAGCAGGTGTGGGAGGGAACAGTGCTGGATTTTGTGGGCCTGTGTGGGAGGGAACAGTGCTGGATTTTGTGGGTAGGTGTGGGAGGGAACAGCGCTGGATTTTGTGGGCCAGTGCTGGATTTTGGGAGCAGGTGTGGGAGGGAACAGTGCTGGATTTTGGGAGCAGGTGTGGGAGGGAACAGTGCTGGATTTTGTGGGTAGGTGTGGGAGGGAACAGCGCTGGATTTTGTGGGCCAGTGCTGGATTTTGGGAGCAGGTGTGGGAGGGAACAGTGCTGGATTTTGGGAGCAGGTGTGGGAGGGAACAGTGCTGGATTTTGTGGGCCTGTGTGGGAGGGAACAGTGCTGGATTTTGGGAGCAGGTGTGGGAGGGAACAGTGCTGGATTTTGTGGGCCAGTGCTGGATTTTGGGAGCAGGTGTGGGAGGGAACAACACTGGATTTTGGGAGCAGGTGTGGGAGGGAACAGCGCTGGATTTTGGGAGCAGGTGTGGGAGGGAACAGTGCTGGATTTTGGGAGCAGGTGTGGGAGGGAACAGTGCTGGATTTTGGGAGCAGGTGTGGGAGGGAACAGCGCTGGATTTTGGGAGCAGGTGTGGGAGGGAACAGTGCTGGATTTTGGGAGCAGGTGTGGGAGGGAACAGTGCTGGATTTTGTGGGCAGGTGTGGGAGGGAACAGTGCTGGATTTTGGGAGCAGGTGTGGGAGGGAACAGTGCTGGATTTTGGGAGCAGGTGTGGGAGGGAACAGCGCTGGATTTTGGGAGCAGGTGTGGGAGGGAACAGCGCTGGATTTTGGGAGCAGGTGTGGGAGGGAACAGCGCTGGATTTTGTGGGCCGGTGTGGGAGGGAACAGCGCTGGATTTTGTGGGCCGGTGTGGGAGGGAACAGCGCTGGATTTTGGGAGCAGGTGTGGGAGGGAACAGCGCTGGATTTTGGGAGCAGGTGTGGGAGGGAACAGCGCTGGATTTTGGGAGCAGGTGTGGGAGGGAACAGCGCTGGATTTTGTGAGCAGGTGTGGGAGGGAACAGCGCTGGATTTTGGGAGCAGGTGTGGGAGGGAACAGTGCTGGATTTTGCGGGCAGGTGTGGGAGGGAACAGTGCTGCATTTTGTGGGCAGGTGTGGGAGGGAACAGCGCTGGATTTTGTGGGCAGGTGTGGGAGGGAACAGCGCTGGATTTTGGGAGCAGGTGTGGGAGGGAACAGCGCTGGATTTTGGGAGCAGGTGTGGGAGGGAACAGCGCTGGATTTTGGGAGCAGGTGTGGGAGGGAACAGCGCTGGATTTTGTGGGCCAGTGTGGGAGGGAACAGCGCTGGATTTTGTGGGCCGGTGTGGGAGGGAACAGTGCTGGATTTTGGGAGCAGGTGTGGGAGGGAACAGCGCTGGATTTTGTGAGCAGGTGTGGGAGGGAACAGCGCTGGATTTTGGGAGCAGGTGTGGGAGGGAACAGCGCTGGATTTTGTGGGCAGGTGTGGGAGGGAACAGCGCTGGATTTTGTGGGCCGGTGTGGGAGGGAACAGCGCTGGATTTTGGGAGCAGGTGTGGGAGGGAACAGCGCTGGATTTTGGGAGCAGGTGTGGGAGGGAACAGCGCTGGATTTTGGGAGCAGGTGTGGGAGGGAACAGCGCTGGATTTTGGGAGCAGGTGTGGGAGGGAACAGCGCTGGATTTTAGGAGCAGGTGTGGGAGGGAACAGCGCTGGATTTTGGGAGCAGGTGTGGGAGGGAACAGCGCTGGATTTTGGGAGCAGGTGTGGGAGGGAACAGCGCTGGATTTTGTGGGCCAGTGTGGGAGGGAACAGCGCTGGATTTTGTGGGCCGGTGTGGGAGGGAACAGCGCTGGATTTTGTGGGCCGGTGTGGGAGGGAACAGCGCTGGATTCTGGGAGCAGGTGTGGGAGGGAACAGCACCGGATTTTGGGAGTAGGCGTGGGAGGGAACAGCGCTGGATTTTGGGAGCAGGTGTGGGAGGGAACAGCGCTGGATTTTGGGAGCAGGTGTGGGAGGGAACAGTGCTGGATTTTGGGAGCAGGTGTGGGAGGGAACAGTGCTGGATTTTGGGAGCAGGTGTGGGAGGGAACAGTGCTGGATTTTGGGGGCAGGTGTGGGAGGGAACAGTGCTGGATTTTGGGAGCAGGTGTGGGAGGGAACAGCGCTGGATTTTGTGGGCAGGTGTGGGAGGGAACAGCACTGGATTTTGGGAGTAGGCGTGGAAGGGAACAGCGCTGGATTTTGGGAGCAGGCGTGGGAGGGAACAGCGCTGGATTTTTTGGGTAGGTGTGGGAGGGAACAACACTGGATTTTGGGAGCAGGTGTGGGAGGGAACAGCGCTGGATTTTGGGAGCAGGTGTGGGAGGGAACAGCGCTGGATTTTGGGAGCAGGTGTGGGAGGGAACAGTGCTGGATTTTGGGAGCAGGTGTGGGAGGGAACAGCGCTGGATTTTGTGGGCAGGTGTGGGAGGGAACAGCGCTGGATTTTGTGGGCAGGTGTCCACAGGAACGTCACTATTTAGAAAGTGGGTGTGGGCAGGAAGGATGTTCCATTTTGTGGGCGAGTGTGGGAAGGAACAATGCCACATTTTGACACTACATTTTGGGAGTGGCCGGGAACAGCACTAGACTCTCGGAACTGGATTTTGGGAGCAGGTATGAGCGGAAACACCACTGGATTTTACAGACAGGTGCTCAAACAACACCATTTAGAAAGTGGGTGTGGGAGGTAATGCTTTCCATTTTTTGGGTGGGTGCGGGAAGAAACAGCACTGGATTTTGTAGGCGGATGTAGGAAGCAAACAGCACTGGGAGTGGGCGTAAATAATATTCGATTATGTGAGCAGGAACAACACTAGATTTTGGGCGTGGTTGTGGGCAGGAATGACACAGTATTTGGTGGCCGGGTATGGGAAAGAACAGACACGTATGACACTAGATTTTGGAAGCGGATTCAGGCAGGAATGACAAAGCTTTGAAGGTATGTGTGTAACTGCCTGTCTCCTGGAATCTCCACTGTACTCTTAAGACTGTGCTGGGAGACACAGCAAACCTTGTGGCAATGGCACATATTGATGTGCCATCCTTCAGTAGTTGGACTACCTGTGCAACCTCTGTAGGGTCCAGGTACCGCACCATAGTGCTAGTAGTGATGCTGACCCAAGTCAACTGCAGAAGTAGTGAAGGATCAGTGGGAAAAGATGAGGGGGGACAAAATGTCAATGACCTCGTCCTTTTAACCCATTCCTGTTTTGGGGGGTGGCTCATTGTTGCTCTTCTACTGCACCTGTTGTTAATTTCATTAACACCAAAGCAGCTGAAACTGATTAACGGCCCTCCCTACTCCTTAACTGACCAGATCAATATCCCTGAAGTGGAACTGAGTTGATGCTGCACTCTGATTAAAAAGTGTTCCCTTCATTTTTTTGAGCAGTGTATATATATATCATTAGTGCTATTAAAAATATACTTGCCTAGAAATAATTATACTATTTGGAGACACTACTATACATATACACTATTATCATTATACATATGCATTTAGTACAGGAAACATGTACTTGCTGATAATACAGTACATTTCTGGTACATTACAATACATTTAATTCTTATCTGGGTGTTAGCTACATTAACTTCATAATTCTAATGTAAAACTACATTGTTCAGACATTAAATATGTCTTGACTGATCAACACCGTTTGAGGTTAAGGCCAGAAACACGTACATTTGATGATCACTGAACTATTCCCTTAGCACACATACTAAACCTGCTAGCAGGCCTGCTCTTTCCCGTATAAGGTATCCTGTTCAAATGGCTGTTAACCTGAGAACTTTGCCTCACAGCCGCTATCGGAGAGTGGCCTCTGGACTGAACATTCTTCCCATCTCCCTTCCTCGCTCTGAGGCTGCCCCCAGCGTAGCTGTGTGTGAATGCCGCATTGACTTTGACCCGCTCCCTCCTGCCAGCAGCAGCAGCTGACCGTCTGGACCGGAGCCAAATGGGCGACTTAATCCACGGCAACGTGCGGCTGGCCATGTCCACACCGGCTCTGCTCCAGAGGGAGGGCCAGGCTAATTCTGCTCTTCACAGGCCACATACTCATTCATAAAAAAACAGATGACAAGCTGTAAATCTTTAAACAAATATGTAATACAATGCGGCGAAGCGTATAAATACATACAGGCCTCCCTTTGACATCCTGGCACTTAAAAGAACCTTACCGTGAAGTGACTTGATTTAAATGTCCTTATATGGAGGACATACATGGTGCAATTATCAATACTACAAATATGGTGAATATATGTAACATACAATGAAAATTCTCAAACACATCGGGTTTAATGTTAGTATGCAATTCAGTTACTGAAATAAAATGTTGATTATGGATAAATCTATGAATAATAATAATAATAATAATAATAATAATAATAATAATAATAATAATATATTATATAATAATAAGATATATAATAATATCTAAAATTTTATATCTAAAAAATATTTTAAAAATTATATATAAAATACATTTTTTTAAAGATTTTTTTCTTATTATTATTATTCTACAAAAAAACAAACCTAAAGATGACAATTTTCTTGTAATTTTAGTGCAAAATTTCTATTTATTTGTTTAAAATATTAATACACAGCTAAGATTTTGTTGTAGGCATTCCTAGTATATATGTTATGTACGTAATGTAATTAAATGTAAAGTATGTATGTATGTACTGACTGATGTCACGGGTTATTGCCAAATGAATAAGTAAAATTTTGATTTTCAATTTATTTTATTTTGGCAAATTGCTCTAGATGCTTTGCATGTACTAACCAAGTAAATTCAATCCACTGTCCTTCAAGCGGAGCCAACAGGGAAGTGAGAAACGCTGCATATGTTTACATGTTAGTAGTAGTCTATCCCCCCCACCCCCCACCCCCCACCCCGTGAACAACAAAGAATTAATGGGAAGAAATGGGTTATATAATGGAGCGCTGGATACAGTGGGTGAGCCGGTACGTGCCACCAGTCAGGTTTGTGTTGTGGATTTGCGTCAGCAGCTCCAGAAGAAAGCTGTTCAGTGCCAGGATGGAACGACCGTGGAGCTCGGAGAGGGGGGCACGATTCAAATAACAAAAGAAGTCTGAACAGAACTGTGGGGGGAAAAAAATGAATGTCTAGAATCTGCCCACTCTCTAGCATGGCATGATGTCATCGTATATAGCGCATATCAATGACAAAGTTCATTATACACGATTTCCCCTGGGATTCATAACTTACGTATCAATTACAGATTGGATCTGTTCGAAATTACATGGGACGCACATCCAGACTGTGTATACAAACAGCAGTGACAGCAGAGCTGAACCAATCAGAATGGTATAAATGGACCTCGTATATCAGGGACACAGCCTCAGTGGGCCTTAGAGCCACCCAGATCGATTACCAGCCAACCTGAACAAATGGGGACGGAGTATTGTAAAATATGGCCTTCGAATTATGGCCAGCCAGGGTGCCATTATTTTTGGCAGAGATTGTCTATTAATGACGCTTGAGACGAACCACTCAAATTAAGTCCTGTCCAGGACATCCCAAAGTCTTCCTCCAGGGTTAAACTCAGGAATCTGTGGTAGGCATGTGTGGAAACGGCTCCTCATGCGCCCCTGAACCACTCTTTCACAGTTTGAGAAACTCAACATCGTCACGCCTGAATATGTCCATGACATCACAAATTTGCTGAGTCTAGAACCTGCCCAACGGCAGCAACCCCAGATCATAACACCGCCCCCCAGAGGCTTGCACAGTGGTTGCTATGCATGATGGTTGAAGCGTTTCTTTGTTTTTTGTTTTTTTGGTTGCCTTCTTATCCAGATGTGCCCATCTCTCTGGAATATGGTTTTGGACTCATCAGACCACATGACCTTTTGTCCACCATTCCAGAGTCCAAACTTTAAGCTCCCAGGCAAACCGAATCCTTTCTTATGATTAGCCTCGCTAACAAGTAGGTTTCCTGTGACCACAAAGTGTTTAGTTCCAGTCTTGTGAGTTCTAGTCACATTGTGCATGTGGGCATACGTTCTACCGCTGACTGATTAACTTTCTGCTTCACCAAGCGTTCAAGTGTTTCCAGGTTTGGACGGGTCTTCATCCAATTCCAGTCGTGAAGGACACTTCTTCACTTGATACAGGTCAAATTGACTGATCTTTTCCACGACCAGGGGATACTGTTGTTTAAGAAATGTAAAGGTACAGAGTGCATCAGTTAGGGTTGGAGGAATGGTTGTCAGCTGAAACACATTCATCACTGCCGTAATTATCCAATCAAAAGCTCTTAAGTACTTCCCTATTTAAATACAGACAGGGACTTTTTTGGCCAGACATTGTTTTCATTGGGCTGAAATTAGGGCTAGGGCTTCAAGCCTTAAAATTTCAGCCAAGAAGTTTAAAGCAAATTAAAACAAAGGATGGACCGGTGGGACCTGTAAACGAGAGATCTAATCACAGATAGAGTAGACCGTGTCATTATCTATACATCCAAAGAAAAAACGAATGACAAAATGCCCAAAATAACAAAACTAATGCCTGGCAGGGCATCGCCAGGGAAGACTCTTCTACAGCCCATGTCTACGAGTTCCAGATTCCAGCCAGTCGTCTAAAAAAAAAAATAAATCGCAACCACATATTAAAAACAACAATTTAATGGGTGATTATATCCAAATTTATTTGACCCTCTAAAAATGGGATCACGGGGGCGTAATTCCCCCCTCAAAATAAACATGATTTAATAAGCTGTGGTAGACTGCTCAATGACTTCCAAACGATTACGGACCTGATTGTAAGCACATGTACACGGTTTGGTCTTGATTCTCAAATTTATAAATCCCCCAAACAACTGCGTCAACTTCTGAACAGGCTGGAGAAGGACCTACATGGTCTCACTGGGCCAGCAGGCAGATCCAATAATGCCCAGCCATCATACTCTGTTTAGACCCCCTCTAACCCCGGCTCCTACGAGCTTTTAATGACCTCAGATAAAAAAAAAATACCCCCCATGTGAGACAAGCGTGTTTAATCACCCTTTATCAGCACCTTTAGGAGAAGAACCGAACAGATTCTGCGTAAATCAGAATCAGGGTCATGTGCGAAGCAACAGGCGCCCAAGACAATGCACTCTGCACTTCAAAGATAAGGCGCTAATGTTTTACAGCACTAGCAAAAACATCCGACGGTAGTCGGTTGCACAAGCGATCCTGTGATAGCCGAGAGACCAGCTAACATACATACGAGGTGTCTCTGATCAAGGTGTCTAGCAGATGGACAGAAATGATGGCCTTCGTGGTTTAGGTTACTTTCTCATGGGAAGAATTAGCGAATTAGCGCTCAGTCCCTGAAGCTAACCTCCATCCTCTCCGTCCTCAGATACTGGGTCAGCATGGGGCAGGACCCGGGGGTATTAGGGGCAGATTGGCACATTGAAGGTGTGGATTACTGCACCAGCAAGGGCAGAGGGGTTAATCTCTCTGGGGAAGTTTTGGATCAGTATACAACCGTCCCCTTAATCAGAGGACAGCTGCTAAAACAGACGAGACTGACGCAAGCCAACAACAAACATCGGCATCACCAGACCAGATGAATTAGACACCGAATTAAAAGCAGCTCCGCTGGGATCAGCCGTGCTTGAAAGTAGGCAAGGTAAACTGAACCGTTTAGCACGCTAGCTCTCCTTGCTAGCTTACAGAAGCTTAGCGACACATTTTATCTGCTGCTGGACACTGATTTATTTTAGGTATTAGAATAATATTAAATAAATTAGAGTCCTTTAGAGTTAATGCAGCTGTTCTGCATCCACAGGAGAAATCTGTCAGTTCATCTGAACACAAACAGCTGGAAGTTATGAGTTAAAGGAGATTATCCAAATAATCAGAATTCCACCCACTAATGTTCAGCTGTCTCCTCTCTGCTCAGCTTGCCTGTTAGCTAGAACTCCTAGCTGAACTCTGCTGCAAGGTCCATCATCGTCTCTCTCTCTTTCTCTCGGTCTCTCGGTCTCTCGGCCTCTCTTTCTCTCTTTCTCTCTTTCTCTCTGTCTCTCTGTCTCTCTCCCCTTTTTTATTCAGGTGTTTTTTTGTTTTTGACTTTACTGGCTTCCTGTTTGTTTTTTGAATATGACATGCTTCATGTAACACTGCTTGTACTCTGACCCTGCTGTGGTCATAAATGAATTCCAGAAATGCCTGATTCAGAGAAGAAGGTTCACGTAAACAGGGTTGTTGACATATGTGACAAATGTCATCTGTGCAAGGAAATAGGAGATTCTGAGTCATTTAATTGTACATATTTTTCTAAAAGAAAACATGTAAAGGTCATTGTTCATTTTTGTTAAGAATTTATATACATATACATATATATATATATACACAACCAAGTCAATATGTTCACATATCAATGTATATACCAATGTTTGTTCATTTTGGAAACATTACCTGAATAGAATCTCATACATATCTATTTGGCCAGTAAGTCTAAGTGTGTGTGTGTGTGTGTGTGTGTGTGTGTGCTTGTATCATTACAATAAATGCAAAGCAAAATAAAAATACAGAGATTATTTTGTGACCTCCTAAATGTACACAAAATAATAATAATAATAATAATAATAATAATAATAATAATAATAACAACAACAACATTTTTTATTATATACATACAATTATTACTTAAAGTACTGCCATGATATACAGCTTTGTAAGGGCCTAAAATCATACTGTATACTCAGCACTTCTATAAACATAGCTCATCTTATGGAGCAAAAGACAAGCTTGTGAAATTTTAAGATATTTTCGAGATTTTGGGTTATGAATGAAGGAAAATCATCACATTTAAAAAGGCAACCTGAGGAATGATCCTCAGAACTTATCCAGTGAAATTTTAATAGAATAGAATTAATTTTAATAGAAGACGGTGGGCCTTACTAAGCATACAAATATTTGTGTTTGTTACGCGTTATTGACATACACAATTCTAGATGCTTGGGCATGATCGGGTAAAGGTGGTGGCTATAGGAACAGGCTATGGAAAGATATTACCTGTGGGTATTTGAAGTGGATACAACAAACAACAAAAGCCAGCATTAGAATACTTACTTCCTCCAGTGGTATAGCCCAGTTACTGTAAACCAGATTAATGGAGCCAGCAGGTCTTCATCTGGGTGCATATAACAGACATGGATTTGCAACAACACCACGCTTTTTCACACGGTAGTACTGAAGCAGCCCCCACTGAAGTCTGGCCAGAACAGCCACAGGCAGACACGGCAACTTACAAATGAATTCGTTAAAGAATCAAACCTCAGACTCCGAACGAGTCGCGGAGGATCGACCAGGCTACATCTGGGTCATGAGGGCTAACTGTGTGTGCGAGCATGTGCTTCTGTTCCACCAGCGCTTCTACACCACAGCTATTCATGAACATCAGCGGACTTCAATGGACAAACAACGCCATTGATACAAAGTCGGGAAACAATGGTCACTTCGATAGTCGGCGCTGTTTAGAGTGTTTGGCTTTGAGGAGGCGGCATAGCCAAGCTCCAGCAGGTCACGCAAAGCCACAATCAGCTCCCTCATCACTCCAGCTCATTCGGGGGCCCGTTTCCATTCTGTAACAAGGAAAACTCCCGTTTAAGCAGAACGCGTCTGACAGCATGTCCTTTACCTTTTACGCCCTTGTGTTTATAAGCTCCACATTTAGAATTAACACGCACAGAGAAAATCTTATTCCTGAGATTCTACATCGTGATTCTACATCATGCCTGTTGTTGCAATAGTGTTATAGTGTTATGGCTTTATGTGCATTACTTGACATCATTATCATGAATTAAAGCTACAAAGGATCATGTGCATGTGTCATAGCTATGTAAGGAAATGTGCAGGTATGTATTTCAGCTAGTTACATAAAAAATACCTTTATGCTTTATACAGTATATATTTATAATTTATAATATTAGTTATATTATCCATGTTTGCAGTGCTTTGAAATGATAAGTCTGTTATATCTGTGCACGACTGAATGTATTTATTTTAGACAAATAGAACTATATTTTTATACAACATATTTGTATTCAAGAAAACATGCATGATATACATACATACATACATACATACATACATACATACATATATATACATATACATATTTATACACACACACACACACACACACACACACACACACACACACACACATACATACATTCTACAACACGTCACAAAGCAGCTTTACAGAGAACCTGGTGTCCAAGCTCCCAGTGAGAGAGCCAGGGGCCACAGAGGCGAGGAAAAACTCCCTCAGTTCAGAAGGAAGAGACCCCGAGAGGAACCAGGACTCAGAAGGGGAACCCATCCTCCTCGGGTCAACACCAGATACAAGACCAGCGAAGGAAAGGAGCGTTCAGTGTTTGTAAGGTGGAGGAACGAATGTCTGATTAGTCTGTAGTTAAGTAACTGGGTGATCGGATGGGGCAGCAGGACACAGGCCAAGCTGCCAGGAGCCCAGCCAGAGCAGATGTAGTACCAGCATCAGACCGCACAGGATGGGCAGCAGTTCAGCTCAGACAGAGAGAACATAGAAATGCATTTATGTACTCAGTGCTACATTTTCACCACTGTAAGAATATGGGTATGTATATTAAGGCTTCACCAGGAAAGAATACAAGTAGCCACTTCATTCGAACATCACTTAACCACCATAAGGTGACCTCAAGACTAAGACTGGCGAGCGGCGGCTGGGGTGAGACGCACAGCGAGCATGGTTCTAAAAACAGGCTTCTGGAGGTCATTAGTGATTTTCTAAATACACAGATCTAATACAATATCTGATCTGGAGTTTGGGAGACATGGTTCCAGTAGTGTAGAGAATCAAACAGAACCAACACAAACCCAGAACCTGCACACCTAGAGAACCTGATCAGATACAGGTGGGCTCTAAAGTTTTTCCAGAGCTGTGGGTGTGACAGGTGCGGATCTAATATAGATAGAGTAAACACGATATATATGTTGTAGCTACATAATGATATTCGCATTATAGTTATATAAGGATAGATGCATACGTGTATTCTAGCTCCATAAGAGTGTGCACAAACCTGTTTCATAGTAGCTATAAAAGGGTATAGATGTCAAACCAATGTTAGGGCAAGCGTATATGTAAATGTATAGTCACCTAAGGGTATGTACGCCTGCATGTATGTATTATAACGAATAAGAAATAGGAAACATGCTGCATGGAAGTATTCCATATACATAAGGATACCTGTGTTTATGTAGCATATCTATGTAAGCATGCATCCCCTGGTGAACTCTGATTAATGCCAGCTGGCAGAGGGGAACTGACCCACGCCCACCCTGGAGTGACCCCTCTGGTGACCGTGGGAAAGAGTCGTTTACCCTGAGGCTCAACAGGGCCCACACACACACACACACACACACACACACACCTGAACACAGACAAACAACGTCCTCCTTATCTCCCTCTCTCTCTCTCTCTCTCTCTCTCTCTCTCTCTGGTGTGTCCTGGCAATAGTGTTGCCTGGTGATTGAGCGCAGTACGTGTAAAACAAGAGCTGGAATGACATGTTTGAAAATGATAACCTGCGATGACATCAGATATTATGGCATCTGTCATGATAATGACCTGTAATTGTGGCGCTGCTGACAGTGTTATATTACTGAGCACATGGGGTCATTGCCATGTTTATGGCACAGTTCTATCAATGTTAAGTGTTATTTTTCATTTATCCGTGTACAAACAATGTAAACGATGGTTTTAGGTCCAACGGTGTACCATAAACAATGCATGTATTTGGTATAGGACTGGAACGCATTTGTTCCTTTCCATTATTTCAGGGTTTAAAACAGTAACAATAAAATAATAAACTGCATTATAAACATCAAATCTAAAACAGTCAACTTCATGTAAATAATTTAAATGTTCTAAAAACAATCTGAATCAGAGATTACAACAGTTCTGTACACGAGAAAACATCCAGCTACCATCTTTGTAAAATCTGTTCTCAGAAATATGGAGCGGGTTCACAGACAGTGCACCTCGTCTATTTTTGGCAGCATTTTGCATCATAAGAGCACAAAAAAAAACTATATGGTAAAATATGAATATGGTACTGATCTCCTGTTTCATCTTCTATCAGTAATATGCTTAGATCTGGATTATTTGGATGGCCCATAATAAATAATCTATAGATGTTCAGTTTATTAACAAGCTGTCAGTTGGAAGCCAGTGGATTTGTGACAGTGTCCGGAGCAGGATTGGGATTAGGATCTTGAAGTTTAGGTTTGGAGTGGAGGTCAGGCCAGCGGTAATCTTTTATGAGCATTGAACAGAATTTTGTAGGCCCCCATCTCGTATGCTGATGGTAATAGGCTGTGTACTGTATGTAGTTACCACTGGATCATTTGATGAGTGCATGTATCTAAACCTAGAATAATCTCAGCCTAAGTATCTTAAACTGGATTAATTTTAGTCAGTGTGTCTAAACCTGGATTAATCTGAGCCTGACTATGAAAACCTGGATTAATCTGAGCCTGAGTATGAAAACCTGAATTAATCTGAGCCTGACTAAGAAAACCTGGATTAATCTGAGCTTGACTATGAAAACCTGGATTAATCTGAGCCTGAGTATGAAAACCTGAATTAATCTAAATCTGAGTATGTAAATATGGATTAACCCCAGAGTATTTAAACATGAATTAATCTAACCCTGACTATGAAAACCTGGATTAATCTGAGCCTGAGTATGAAAACCTGGATTAATCTGAGCCTGACTATGAAAACCTGGATTAATCTGAGCCTGACTATGAAAACCTGGATTAATCTGAGCCTGACTATGAAAACCTGGATTAATCTGAGCCTGACTATGAAAACCTAGATCATAGCCGCACTATGAAAACCTGGATTAATTGACCCTGACTATGGAAAATCTGGTTTAATCTGGACCCTGACTATGAATGAACCTGTTGAAAACTTGATCTGAGTGAGTAGATAGATTTCTCCATTACATCTATATCTGGGTAACTCACCACTTCTTTGATTTCCACTGACTACGAGGAAGGTCTCCTCAAACAGACACCCCACAGCAAAGCGCCTACAGGATTTACTTTACCATGCTGCCCCCTGTTGGTGAGTCTGCACATGGTCTTCCCTGAAAAAGGATTAAAGGTTGCTCCACAGGTCAGGACAGTTCGTGTAGTTTACTCAGGTGATCTAGTTTACTTTATCCTGAAGCAGGATTTTCCACTGCTCCACTTTCTAAACAAGGATATTATACAACACTGAATAACGAGCTGGTGTGCAATACTTATTTACGAACAGTAAGCTCATGATTACCCAAGAAGTTTCATAACGTAAACAACATCAGAGACATACAGGGCTTTAAACTACAGTGGTATACATTTGCTGCGTGTGTTAGGACTAGCCACCCCCAAGTGTAAAAGCCCATAGCTGTGTTCAGCTGACAACAGAACCCTGGTAACAGCACGTTTATGATGCTTTGATGCTGAGGTACATTAGGAGTTATTGTGTATGTGGATGCTGAAATAGAAATACATAGACTACCAGTCAAAAGTTTGGTAATTTGTAGCTTAATGCTAAACTATAAAACAGCACATGTGGAAGTATGCAGTCCACCTTAAAACTCCAAAACAGAACTACAGGAGGATAAAACAGCTTTCTTGCACTGAAGGATGGTAAGATTTTTCCCTAAGGAATTTTGGACCAATTATATATGTATATATATATATATATATATATATATATATATATATATATATATATATATATATATATATATATATATATATATATATATATATATATATATATATCTCAGAGGTGGCAATATGGTAAAAATATAATCATCATGGATATGTATTGTTTTAGCCTCTCATCAGGTGGAGAAGCAAACCTGTAGAGTCTTTAAGATCACCAACGACGTCTTATTAGTTGAGTGTCTCCAGCCGCTCCACATTTTATCAGAGGTATTTCTGTTTTTTTACTCAAGAAAAAGATTTCTCTGTATATACAGCTTAAAAGTCTCCACCTCTCTTATCTCTTGTTTTTTAGAATGATTTAATTAGGTAATAGGTAAACTGTGCTGGGCATATCCCAAACAAAGTTGTTACAGCCACACTACACAGCCAACAGCATTCACTCACGACCACAGGTGTGTAAAACTGAGCACCTAGACATTCAGACCGCTCCTTCAGACACTGGGTCGCTCTCAGGAGCTCAGCGAGTTCCAGCGTGGTACCGGGATAGGATGCCACCTGTGCAACATGTCCAGTCGTAAAATCCGTAAAATCGTAAAATTACTAAGTTTATTTAATAATTTTCAATTATAAAATAAAGTGTACAATTGTTACAAAAACAAAAACAAACGTAACTTAAAAATTTCCAAGAACCGCCCCCTCACCCCCACCCTTTCACTGAGAGAATACTTTTTTTTTTAAAGGAAAAGGGTTAAAATAAATAAATAAATAAATATACATTTAAAGTACAGATACATACAAAGTAAATAAATAAATAAATAATACAATCTATATATCAACAATAATAAATAGAGATAAAATGATACGCGCCAAATACAGTGTATATAGAGTCCTTCTGAAATCAAGCGTCTCCATATTTGTATTGCATGCTCCCCGTGTCAAGATGTCTTTCATTCAGCGTGTGTTTGTAGAGTGGTTATCTCGTCGCTGACGTCTGTGATGTCCTTAATGGATATGTCGTTTATCTTACAAGAGCAAAGCCAGCCGTGCAGGTCGTGTATGTGAGCTTCACTGAGCTTTTGTTTTTGTTTGTTTGTGTTTGGACGCTCCACACCTGCTTCCCAGACATGCCTGAAAAACATACCATAATTACATCTACTAGGGCTGCCCTCTAGGAGTCGACGAGTCGAATCGTCAGTCGGAGACCCTTCAAGTCGACTGATAACAGCGACCTTTTTTTTTCTTCGTAAAACAGAATAAAGCTTACAAACATGCAAACAAGAGCTTTAAGAATGTAAAAAGACATATTAATAATTATTAAAGGGAATCATGAATATATATGTAAGGTCTAGCTGGGCTGTGACGCATGCTTCCTAAAAAATTAAACCCACAAGACAACGTGCGCTGGCGGTTCACCGTTAAAGGAAGCTGAAGCTGTGAAGCTGAGAAACACGGGTGGAGCGATGTCTCAGAGAAAGAGGAGGAGCTTCTGAAGAAGAGAATCCGAACAGATTAAACCGAATTCTGCTCGTCATTCAGTCAGACATCCAACACTGCTCCAAACGAGGGAGCTGACTTTCGGTTTAGACATAACGGCTGTTTGCGGTGAAGGGGAAACGGAGCGGAGACGTTTGTTTTATTATAATTCCATTATTTTAGATCCTAAATTACAGATATGTTTATTTATTCGTCTACAGCTACGATTATCTTTATTTAAGGATAAGTACAGTCACTTAATACACCTGCTGATAAACGAGAGATAATTATTTCAGCGCAGGTAATATAATAATTAACTGTTTTAGGTCTACCATTCTTTTTTCATCTAAAATAATATAAATATGGACTAATCTGGTTTTATTTAGCAGTTCGTTATTTATGAGAGATGAAAGACGAAGGGTCCTCCTACTGAAGAAGCTGTTAGAAGTGAAATTAAAAAGACAGGTTATAAATACGAGCTGCTGTCCAACGCTGTACTCCGTAACTAAATCAGACTCCAGTTCAGATCGATCATCATCGTTCATCGTTCACCTCTTTACTTCAGAAATATGATCCTGTGACTCTGCTGACTCTCTAAATGAGGAGGATCAGATCTGAACCGTGTGCAGACTGATTTACTGAGTACTAGATAATGTACATGGAGAAAAAACAAGAGTAGTCAAATAATCAATCAGGACGGGGGAATCCGAATTGGGTACAGCCCAACATCTACTACACTGTGACTTTCTCCCAAACCTGGAGGAATGAATAAAGCAGATATTCCCTTTATGATATAAGGGCTCGGTTACTCTTGCTCATAAACAATCTGGAATATATAACCAAGGTCTATAAACATCAGAGAAAGCTTTCATTGGTTTACCAGATTCATTTACCACCACAAAGAGAAGAGAAGCCACAGCAGTGAATCCAACAGGGCAGTGAAACGACAGGGCCAGTCAGAAACTCTGGCAGGAAATGGACCTCTGAGGCCGAACTGTCACGTCGAAGTTCATCTGCTAAACAGTTTAGACCTAAAATGACTAATGTGGGTATGACTAGAGGATGACGACGCGACTGTAGCGGTCTCTGGGAGAAATGAACAGTGCTCATACTATGGGGGTGTGGTTAACCAACAAATGACAAGATTTGTACGTTTCTCCATGAATTTTATGGTGTGATTTGAACACAAAATATTCACATAACTTATCAATTAAATCAATTAATTAACCATCAATTAAATACAAGAGAACATGACATTCTGGGGAAAACCTACACAGGTCACAGGGTGCCATATTGGTGATTTGCAAAAGAAACCAATGACACACAGAGTCAAACCACCAACCTGTCTGGGGTTTAATTAGGATGGCCTGACACTGGCTGTAACGAAGACACACTGCTCCCAGCACAGGTGTGTGCCTAAGGCACACACATCTCTGAAGATCTCTGCTGGACCAACAACACCATGGCTTTGGACAAGAAGGCACAACAGAGGCTCTACTTCCTGAGAACAACCTACAGGAGAAGCTGCTGGTGTCCCACTACCGCTGCACCATCAAGAGTGTGCTGGCATACTCAGCGTGGTACAGCAGCTGCTCGGCGGCAGATAGGAGAGCACTGAGTCATAAACACGGCCCAGAAGATCATCGGCTGCCCACGGCCCTGCCTGGAGGACCTGTTCAGCTCACGCTGCCTCAACAGGGCAGCCAACATCCTGAAAGACCCGCCTCACCCAGGACATCACCTGTTCCACCTGCTGCCCTCTGGTAAACGCTTTAGGTCCATCACGTCCCGGACAAACAGACTCAGAAACAGATTTCACCCCAGAGCCGTACGGGAACTGAACACTTCCAAACACACACACACTGACAAGGACTCTTATAGAACACTGTGCTCAGTAGAAGTGAACTAAACACTACCTCGACACTTCACCGGCACAGACTCCAACAGAGCACTGTATAGTGTTCCAGTGGTCCACTCCACCCCTGTTCTATTTATCACTACACTGCACATTTGTCCTCGAGTGTGCAATATAGATTAATCTATGGAGAAAAAAAAGCTCTTGATGTGCAATAATTATATCTCTATAAGCTCCAAAGAATGTGCAATAACTAACCGCTACCTCACCTGTCTATTGTCTGTTTAGAATAAACAGTTTTTATAGTAATTTATTATATATTTTTTAAAATGCAATGTGTATATATGTATATTATTGTTTTATTCTTGTTTTTATTGGTTTCTGTCTCTCTCTAAATTCTGCACTTTATATATTTTAGCCATATGTTTAATTATTTTGTGTATAAGGTGCTGTTGGATTGCTGCCTAATTCCGTTGTACACTGTGCAATGACAACAAAGGCATCTTATCTTATCACTGATGGGCTCTCTGAGAGACCAACTTACCTGAAGTCTGAGTCTTCAAATCACCTTGAACCAGGGGGACAGCTCAGTCCATGAGCCCGTGGCTATCCAGCTCAAGCTGTGTCCATAGCAGCGTTCAGGTTGTATAGGTTGATGGAAGGATGTCCGCAGTAGAGGAGAGCCATCCTCCCTCTGTAAGAGTCCAACGTGCAGCGTTCAAAGCTCCACCATTTATTTTTAAACACATCGTAGGCGCGTGAAAAGTACGGTGGCCGAAACGTGCTAAACACATTAACATTTAATAAACAAAATTCAAAAATAAAAACAAGACGTGAAACACTTTATCCAGTACTGAACACTTACAAACTGGGAATTCTGACGGAATGGGCGGGTCTTACACACAGGAAGTGCTTGTTGCGGACCCTTGTCAATCAAACTGTTCGCGGTGGTAGAGTGGGTGGGGTTTGGGCGGGTCACGAAGCTAAAGCATGATTGGTCCATGTAGTGGCGCGTGTTTTATCCAGCTTGCCCGCTCCTGGTTACCTGGTGAGGGTCTTTAGAGGTTTTAGAGAGCAGACGGGAGAGAGAGAGACGACCAGGCGACTCTAAACCACGTGGGCTGTAAAAGCTCTCAGGCAGTTTAAGCTAGCTAGCTGGTTCTCCACTGTAGCTAGCGTTACAGCCCCCTTACCTTCATTAACATCTCCAGCTCTGAGTGGTTCAGACGCCTGTTCATCTCTTAACTCCACCCACTCTACCACCGCCAACAGTTTGATTGACGAGGTCCACAACAAGCACTTCCGGTGTGTTAGACACGTCCTTTCCCTCAGAATCCAGTTTTTAAAAGGGTTCCGGTACTAGTGAAAGAGTTTCTCGTCTTGTAAATTGTTTTCTGAAATGTAAATTTGTAATAAACATTTTTTTTTTAATTTAATATAGAGTTCTTCAAAATGATTTTGGAGTTTATGAGGTGTTATGGAATTATTAACTTTGATAAGGCTTCCTTCTAACTGCGTTCTTAGAGAATCTAACAGTTTGTTAGTGCTGAACTAACAGTGATTTACCTAGCTGCTATTTGGCTGATCTGGATTGAACACATATTTGAAGTAATCTAAAATATGTCTAAGGTGTGGTCAGTCATTAACTGCAAAAAATACTTCTCCACAGTAACTGCAATGTGTTAGTGCACTGTAAGTAGCATGTTGGTGTATCGGTCTGTATTTGCCTTGTATGAGTATAAAAACAAAACAACAAACTAAAATAAGCTTAAAGCGAGTCCATCAACCAGGGTACATAGCACACTTAGTTATGAGCTTGTTGGAGCTGTTGGACAGAGCTTGGTTCTAGCTAATGGAAAGTACCCTGTGCTTATGAACACTAGAGTCTCTTTACCTACACTGAGCTGATTAAGAGTCTTGTTTCAGAAATGAAATAGGAAATTAGAGCCGTTATAAATCATGCTCCCGTCACTCTTCTTACCTTTACTCAAGTGGAGGTCTGAAGGCAGGAAGTTTTACTTCTAATATTTTACCTTGGGGTATCGCTAGTATAACTCAAGAGCATGGTTTCTGTTCTTCGTCCTCCACCCTCCGCCCTGCTTTGTTCTGTATGAGATTCCAGGCTTCACTGGCCAGACGGGGTTTGTGATGGTTCCAGATTCAGCCCATAGTTCCCAATGACCAACTGAAAGATGGAAAACGTAAGCTTAACGAACTGACATGCTGGTTTTACAGCAGCATTAATCATTAAAATGTTTCACTGCTGGGAACATTCGACTGCGAAGCCCACAGGCATAGTTTCCAGATGTTCTCCTCATTTCAGAGGCTGTGGGGAAATCCCTAGTACAGATCTACTCCTATTAACCAGCTGCCATTGTCCAGACACATAGAAAAGACCAAAGCCGATATATAGCATTCCCTTTAAAGCAAGGCTAGAACACTCATGTACGGATGTGGACGGTTTTCCAGCTTGGAATAACCCAATAAATAGTGAAATTCCAGATACAGGGAAGAAGGCAAGCCACTGTTGGTAAAGTTGGTGGCCCAGTTGGCTTTTTGCTCTGGGGTTTTCAGGCAGCCCACTGGTGGACACATCCCCAAAAGTCCTCGGTGTCATCGTAGTTACACAGCAGGTTACGGATTTCTCCCAGAAGAGTGCAGTTTACCTGCAGGGCATAAAAACACCATGTAGCCAACAGATCCACCATGACAGGCAACCGGGAAGCTAATTAAAGTCTAGTTTTTTTATCTGATCTGTCTGATACTGGTGGGGTTTTTGTTTATTTTATAAAATCTAATTTATATTTAATTCATTTACTGGCCCATTCACACTGTTTAACTCACATGTCCACCACAGTAAACAGGCCAGCTGCAGGAGTTGGCAGTTGGGCGTCTTGTGGTGTTTGGAGTCTTGGACACAAGAGGAAATCCTTTACAATCTAAAACAGGATGTAGTTTAGTTCCAGAGTGTGCATTATCACACTGCGCTCTTCAGAATTATCAGCATACTTGGCTAGAACCGGTCTGATAGAACCTGTAATTACAGCCCTGTTGTTCAAATACAGTATTTAAATGGCTTTTAAAGTGATTCTTTCAATACCTTTGGCAGACTAGGGTAGATAGTGTTCACAAAAGGTCTATGGATGTATTAACAAAAGCAATAGGAAAGTGTACAGATAAGATTACACCATTCATCACGTATACGTATAAGGTATAAATCATAGAAAGACACTATAATCGTGAAGGTGTTGGAACTTATGACTGTAATATAATAGACAGCATATGATATAAAGCTCATGGAGTCTTAGCTGTTTTCATCTGAAGGCTATTTATTATTAGAATGCACGAAGAAAACAGAAAAGCAAAACTTATCGTGTGACTAATTTCATTATAGTGATGTTTATATGCCTACCCTTGCAGTATTCAACATCTGTCACTGAACATAAAATAGATCAACAGGTTTAAATATAATCAATTTTTCTCCAGACAAAAGTGTCTTCAGCGAACTGCGCTATGGAAAGGGCATTATGAACAGGTCACTATGGACAGGGCATTACGGACAGGTCACTATGGACAGGGCATTACGGACAGGTCACTATGGACAGGGCATTACGGACAGGTCACTATGGACAGGGCATTACGGACAGGTCACTATGGACAGGGCATTATGGAAACAGCATTATGGACAGGTTACTATGAACAGGGCATTATGGACAGGTTACTATGAACAGGGCATTATGGACAGGGCATTATGGAAACAGCATTATGGACAGGTTACTATGAACAGGGCACTATGGACAGGGCGTTATGGACAGGTCACTATGGACAGGGCATTATGGAAACAGCATTATGGACAGGTTACTATGAACAGGGCACTATGGACAGGGCATTAAGGACAGGTCACTATGGACAGGGTATTATGGACAGGTCACTATGGACAGGGTATTATGGACAGGTCACTATGGACAGGGCATTATGGAAACAGCATTATGGACAGGTTACTATGAACAGGGCACTATGGACAGGGCATTAAGGACAGGTCACTATGGACAGGGTATTATGGACAGGTCACTATGGACAGGGTATTATGGACAGGTCACTATGGACAGGGCATTATGGAAACAGCATTAAGGACAGGTCACTATGGACAGGGCATTAAGGACAGGTCACTATGGACAGGGTATTATGGACAGGTCACTATGGACAGGGTATTATGGACAGGTCACTATGGACAGGGCATTATGGACAGGTTGCTATGGACAGGGCATTATGGACAGGTTACTTTAAACAGGGCATTATGGACAGGTCACTATGGACAGGGCATTATGGATAGGTTGCTATGGACAGGGCATTATGGACAGGTTACTTTAAACAGGGCATTATGGAATGGGCATTATGGAAAGGGCATTATGGACAGGTCACTATAGACAGGGCATTATAGATAGGTCACTATGGAAAGGGAACTGTGGACAGGGCATTATGGAATGGGCATTATGGAAAGGGAACTGTGGACAGGGCTTTGTGGACAGGGCATTATGGACAAATCAGGATGGACCACTCTGTTTCCCACAGTATTGGCTTTGTGTATTGTGGTGTGCAGCCCAGTGGTTGAGGTACACTGATACAGTGCTTACAGCTATAACAAAATCAAATTAAAGGAGCGTAAGATGACACAACCTGTCAAACAAAGACCATACCTCTGCAACACTATATATAGATGCCTCTGACATACCGTCAGTGTTATTTCTTCATACTCTATTATTAATTAATCAAGTGAATCTCTTAAACAAAAACATTACATACATTAGCCACTGTGATTGATCCACAGACGTTACCACACCTGGCTCTCATGTTGAAGTCACAGTGTGTGTAAATGTTAATTCTAGTCTGAATGGAAATGTGTGGCTTGTTTAATTTGAGTTCAGTCCTCTTATTTCTGTGTACTGGCAACTCCTCAGCTGCCTCCCTGTTCTATCGACTGTACTTATCTTCACTAAAGAGTGCTACCCTTGTTCTGCAGTCAAACCTCAGCATGTCCACCTCCCAGTCTGCAAACATCTGGTCGCCTGTCTTTATCTGATCCAGCGTGGTGCCTCGATACCAACCACACGTTTGTTTGCCCATGTAGGTGCAAATAACATGCCAGTGTGTGGTTTCCATTCGGAAAACTGGAAACAGAGAGAAGAAGCAGCTGTACAAAATAAAAAAACATGGATTTAATAAAAAAAAATACATAGATGGAAAATCGGAACGTTCATCTAATGATGATGATGAAGAAGAAGAAAGAGGAGGAGGCCTTGGGTGACATTAATGATGATGATCAAAGACAAGATCAGGAAAATCAAGAACTCAATGAAATGAATACAATGTTTCATGTGTACATTAGAGCGATAGAGAGAAAAAGGGAACAATACACAGACATATATGAGCATAAGTGCACTACCTGGCAACCCCAACCCAGGGCTCATACCTAGAGAAAAGGAAGGTTATGGTGAGTAACAGAAACAAAGTATGTAGGTATATAGTAAGACACCTTTACCTTACACATCTACTAGTGCTCACTCACTGGACAGCCAGTGAGAGTTCATTCCACCATCTGGGCTCCAGGACAGAGAAGAGTCTGGACGCTTGTCCTCCATGTGTCTTCAGGGATGGCGGGTCGAGTGGAGCTGTACTTGAAGGGCTCGAGGTACAGACTGACATCAGGAGGTAGGGGCTGGTCCCGTCTTGGCTTTGTAGTTGAGCATCAGAGTTTTAAACCACCCTTTAAACCACCAGTTAAAGTCTGCATGTGCATTACTGAACTGTCCAGCAGATGGCGCACTCTTCCCAAAAACAGAGTGCAGTCGTAGGCACCAGTAATCTGGTCTGCTGGCATGCCCAGAGAAACACAAACCAGAAGAAGAGGCCTTCCCCCTAGCCAACATGCAAGCACTACAGAGGTACATAAAGACTGGAGAACATCTGGAAACGCGTCAGTCACAGCAGCCGAGAGGAAACGAGAACGAGATGTTTCCTAGGTGACACAACATCAAAGGAGAAGGTTTATGGTATAAAACTGAAAATCAGTTTATTAACACAAGCACAGATGCAGGCATCCTACAGAGGCAGCGAAGCAAGGAGAATGTAACTGAACACAGCTCAGAAAAACGTTCAGTCACCAGTAATCATTTACTTACAAAAAATATCAGCTAGTGCGGTTTACCGATCAGACCTCACCGTACAGAACCCGCCCTTCCTCTAATATCCAGCAGACGGACAGCAGTCCTAGTGCACACGGTCACTAAACCGAATACTCCTCTCTTCTAAAACACTTTCCTCCTCTGGGGCATGGGCGGCGCTGGAGCCTATCCCGGAAGGTCGAGGACACCCTGGACAGGCCGCCACCCAGCTAGACATGACTGGTTCTAAAGAGGTTCTGAGAATGTAGTCTAAAGCTAGGAGAACAGTGTCTATACATACTCTCTCAGCTCCGGTCTCAGTAGCTTCTGACATGTTCTGACTGTTGCGCAGAGAATGTATGTATTGCGTTGCCATGTGAGATGTGTGGCCCTGCCTCCATCCTCAGAACATCCTCTGAACGCTGCAGGTAAAAGGTTATGTCTTAGTAAACGATTAACCCTATAGGAACATTATAAAGATCCTGAAACGTCCTGTGAGCCTCAGACAAGAACATTCTTTAAGAGCTTTATTAGGACTTGTAGGCGACGTTAGCCAGAGTTCTGGGGATGTTCCCTGGCGGCTGAGAAGTGCAAAACAAATGAACACTTCAGAAACAGAGGCGTGAAACACTCAACACCAGTATACTTTTACAGGCTGTGAGTTCTCATGCTTTAGCATCATCACCATCCCATCCACTGCTTTTGTAATGTTGTTTACTTGTATGTAATTTTTCATTTGTAAAATTGTTTTTGTAATTTCTTTTTCTTGTATGTCATTTTTTAATTTGTAAAATTGTTTTTGCTTTGATAATTTAGTTTTTTGAAGGTGATTTTTTTTTTGTTTGTAAAATTATTAATTTTGTTTTCTTGAATGTATTTTTTTGTTTGTAAAATTGTTTTTGTTTTTTAAATTTTGTTTTCTTGTATGTCATTTTTTTTCATTTGTAAAATTGTTTTGTAATTTCCTTTTCTTGTATTTCATTTTTTTATTTGTAAAATTGTTTTTGTTTTTGTAATTTTGTTTTCTTGTATGTCATTTTTTTATTTGTAAAATTGTTTTTGCTTTGATAATTTTGTTTTTTTTTTATGTGATTTTTTTTGTTTGTAAAATTAAATGTTTTGTTTTCTTGAATGTTCAAATGTTTTGCACTTCTCGGCCACTGTAGCTGGGCCGTCCATCACAGGGCTAAACCAAATACTTAGATGCGATGAGTAATTTGTTATGCTGATAATTTTGTATAATTTGTAATGAAAAGTGTTATATTAAATTAGTAAAGAACACAAGATCAAAGCATTTCATCAACAGGCCAAGACTCCATTGTGTATACTGCTGTGACACGAGTTCACATATAACTTGAGATCACAGTCTCAGTGGTGGCTGTGCTGTGTAGTGGTTTGCTCAGGACTGGGACTTGAGAGTCTTTGGGTGTCTCAGGACTGTTCTGTAATATAGCAGATGCAATAGCAGCGATATTATCTTCCAGTGTTTTAATATTTTACAAGATAATTAAACGTACAGGATGTAAAGAAGTCCTCTTGCCAGAGACGATGACAAGCACACGAAACCTCTCAAATCTGCAGGTCAGTGGGTGCTGCCCGCCTGCTGCTGGCACTGCTGGACAGTGAAGTGCGGCGACTGGGCGATGTTGGTAGCCGTGGGCTTCGGTGTGATCCTGAGCTGGACTCCTCTATGGAATCGGGGGTGCTGGGGCGGCTTTTTCTGGGCTCTGCCCTGAAGGAGGCTCGTGGACGAACACTTGAGGACATGACCCGGGCTTTGGAATCTTCCACTGAGTCTGAATCTGAGGCGGTCCCCTCTGCCACGGGGGCACAGTTCCAGGGAGCTGTGACCTTCCATGACCTCTTGGGTGGGTAGGAAGAGGCATGAGAAGGATCCCCGTGTAGTCCAGGAAATTCAGGCTTTTCACATTCATGGTCTTCCTTCTCATGTGTGGGTAGGTGGGTGCTCTCCTCCAGGTCCTCTTGCTTGGGAGGTGTAATGGATTCTGCGGCTGGGGATCGTGTGGTCTCACTGCTAGTGTTGTTGGAGTTGCTGTTGTGCTCCGTTGGGCTATGCAGGGCATCCTTTGGAACATCCGAGCCACTCTTGGCTGGAAGATCGCCCTGCACAGGCAGGAATGCGGAGGAGGGGTTGATTAAAGGTGGATACGAAGGTCCATCTTGTGGCCTCTCTATCAGAAGGTTATAACTGCTTGGGGCAGAAGGTATGGTGGCCTTACGGCCGGTGGAGATGCCTACGCACGTCTGCATAGCTACCGAGTCCTTCTTGGACTTGTTGGGATAGTAGCCGTCGTCCAGGTCTGTGTGCCCCAGTTGCGGGTACAGGGCCAGGATGCCCTTTTTGAGCTTCTTGTAGCCGAGATGCATGATCTCCAGAATGTTGAGGAATAAGGAGATGGCAGCAATGCACTGCATGAACACCATGAAGACGCTTTTTTCAGTAGGACGGGACACAAAGCAGTCCACCACGTTTGGGCATGGCTCCCTCTCGCATTTGAACAAAGGGTCAAGCTGGAATCCATAGAGGAGGTACTGACCTGTCATGAAGCCTACTTCCACCGCAGAACGGGTCACTATATGGGCCACATAGGTGCGCAAAAGTGAGCCCCTCAGTGGGGCCTTGTTCAACTTGCCCTGGTCAATTTGGCGAAGTTCTCGTTCTATCCTCCGACGGACTTCAGCCATTTCGGTGTCTAAAGCCTCCAGCTCCCGCCGTAACGCTGTTTTCTTCCTCTGGCGCTCCTTTTCCAGGGCACGTAGGCGGTACAACGCATGACCCATGTAAACCAGTGAGGGTGAGGAGACGAAGATGACCTGGAGAAGAGGTGTAGTTTGTAAAATCAAATCATATTCCGTACACACACGAGTGCAGTGGTTTCCAATCCTGGTCCTGGAATACATACTCTTTCTGTGATAAAGTACTTCATCCGATAAATCAGTCAATTAATAAGCACATGGGCACAGAAACTGAGCGTAGCATTAGGTCTGGTAGGCTACAAAGCCAGGCCATGATCTCAAATCGCCAGCTGTTATCAGGTGATCTTAACGCTAGGCATCTAATTGGCTGAATTTCTCAAAGCGCCATTTAAGCTGCTTTAGGATACGCATTCTTGTCATTTCCTGTGTAAGCTATTTTGTAACCACTTGCTCGGCATCAAAAGACGTTGGAAGCCCCGGAACAGAGTCATACTTTCAAATTGTCGCCCAAAAAAATAAAAAATCTAAAAAAATGCTGCTTTACAGGGAAGGCCAAAACCGAATTGAATTCTAATGTAAGTCAATGGAACCAGACTCTTTCCAAGCAACTTTTGGGCCATTTCTGTTGGTCCAATTGTCATGAAATTCACACACAGTGTAAACAGACACTTATGTTATCAATAGATACATATAGTAAGAAAAAGACAAAAATAGAGATACATGTTTTTGATTGGACAGCGATGAAATATAACTTATACAACAAAAACTATATATATATATATATATATATATATATATATATATATATATGGACCAACAGAAATGGCCTAAAACTGTTTATATATTTATATATATATATATATATATACCATCGCTGTCCAAAGAAAAACAAGTATCTCCAAAATGGCAACTTTACAGGAGAGGCCAAAAACCTCATTCAATTTTAATGTAAGTCAATGGAACCAGACATCTTTCCAAACAGTTTTAGGCCATTTCTGTTGGTCCATTCATCATGAGATTCTCACTCAGTGTTAACAGCAGCTGGTGTGTTCAAATGATGCATAAAAGTAGAAATGGACAAAAGTGGAGATACATGTTTTTTATTTGACAGCGACAATATATATATATATATAAATAAAAATATACTTTTTTAGAGTGGTCATGACTGAAATGTGTCTTTTTGCTATTCCAAAAGAAGTGTTGGGAATCACTGCACTAGGAACACAGTGGAATCTGACGTGGACTACTGAAATGGAATACTGAGAACAGATTTGTAGATTCGGCCGATTGTTTCAACAGTCACGATTTCACATCTTTATGTTTCAATCCACTACAACCCCCAGCGTGCATTATGCAGATACATCATTCAAGAGTAATGGAGCATATAAAACGCTGACCTGAACTTCTGGCCACCCTTTCAGTCTTTCAAAAATTCCTCTAACCTTCCCGATTCATTATCAAAAGAGGGTTTTCCTATTTTTTCCTAGGTCAGATACTTTTATTTTAGAGGCTACCGCTACACGACTGAAGGAGGAGAGTATGCATGGTGTGCCAAATTACTGGGCTGGGGTAACCAGGCACAGTACACAAACTGGTTACTTCCAGCATTGGAAAGCCATTGCTCTATCATGCTATACCCAACACACGGTGGGGCTTGGTGAGTAGATAATGATTTGAGTTCTAAGTGCTGCATGCACCGTCCTGTTTACTGTGGCTGGGTTAACAAAGGTCATTGACCTTACTCTGCCCCAGGCAGCCTGGGAACAGCACTGCGACATAGTCACGGCTCCAGCAGAGCCTGCGTCGCTTACCTGTAGCACCCAGTAACGGATGAGGGAGATGGGGAAGGCTCGGTCGTAGCAGACATTCCGGCAACCAGGTTGCTCTGTGTTGCAGATGAAGTCGGCCTGCTCGTCGTTCCACACATCCTCTGCCGCCACACCCAGCACCAGCATGCGGAAAATGAAGAGGATGGTCAGCCATATCTTGCCCACCATGGTGGAGTGGATATGCACCTCCTCAAGTATCCCACCCAGGAAGTTCCAGTCACCCATCTTTACGCTGTCATTTCTGTGGAAGCAGGACGATGACAGGACACAGGAGTGAAGCTTAACATGATGATGGAACTGTGGATCAGGAGGTGAGTGCTCGAGTCTCCCAGCTCAGCATGCACAGCAGTACAGGCAGTACATCAAAGGATGGCAAAACCAAATTTTACTTCACCAATGCAGACCAGCATCAGACCAGCTGCCCTCAGAATGAGGAAAGTGCAGTCGGCAGTTTACTGGGCGGAGTTATCTAGACCATATTACACACTCCATCCATCGTTATTATAGTTAATACCTGGCCAGGTAATATTATCACACTCCACACTGAATTCTCCGACCTACTTTAGCCCTCAGGCTCCCAGAGTTATTAACAAAAATGGTCACATACCTTCAATAAACAAATACGAAATGAAGAAAACACAAGGCTTCATGTCAGCTTAGAAGCTTCGAAGGTAATCCCACATCTCCTACATGGTAAAAACTGTAGATCAGTCATACGGTGTTACTGTTTACCCAACCAGCTCCAGCAAAAAATAAAACTGGTCCTCTTTGGTTCCATTTATAGTCCAGCAGAAGAAATCAATGTAAACCCCCATCCAGCTCCCACCATGAAATAGGAATGGGCGTGGCTATTGGGATGGTCATGGCAACAAGAGCCGTTATGTGTGGACATGGCCATAGGCATAGTTTGGGTGTGACTAAAGATGTGGACTTGACCATTGGCATTTGGAAGCAGGGATGGTCAGTCACACCTCCTGCAAAGTATCCCACCCAGGAAGTTCCACAAACCATTTGGAGGCCTGTTCCAGTCAGCAGGGATGTAGTCACTGGTGTCGAACGGGTAAGGTCCACTGCATGTCTAAAGGCAGAAGAATCAGACATCTTGAAACCTGGAATCTGTTTCTGTCTGATGTTTCTAAAATCTATTGGTGGATTTTAGCACTATATGGCCAATAGTATCATCACACATATGAGGACATCCTATACCTAAACCATGGGCGTTACTATGGAATATGGAGCTGCCCTGTCCAGGCCACTGGAGTTGCACCATACCAGAATCACAAAGCCATGTCTTTCTTAATAGACCTCAAAGTTGGAGGCCTGTTAATGTCAAAAATCCATAACGTAGGCTGTAGCATTTTCATTACCCATTACTGAAATAAGGGGGCCAAGCTGAAACCCTGAAAAACAACCTCGGGCCCTTTTCCCTTCGCCAAATTTTATTATTGGCACTATGGCTTACGGTACATGGCACTATCCTGGCATCTGCCAAAGCCAGATTAGTCTCTTGACACCATTCTTGCCATTGATGGTTGTAATCTAGATGCAAACGCATATTTAACCATGGAGTTAGCACAATGCTAATTGTATCAGCTTCTATAGATACTTTAGTCTCATAACTCTTGTACAAAACCAAAGAAGTCAACATCTAGCATGCTGTGGTTACGGGACCCAGTAAGATGTTGGATAAGATGGGGGGGGTTTGTGTAAAGTAAACCTCTTCTGAACTGACCTTGCTCTCCACTCTGTGTTGCTGATGTGTAATTGTTGACAAGGGCACAACTAGGTCATACGTCACTGAGGGACGGGCCCAGGGAACAGCATGATAAGCCTTACACACGGCACTGAGCTGGTTTACCAAGCAGACAGAGGCGACACATAAGCATAAACGCACAGACTTCAAATTCCTGGGCATCCTTGCTGCACATGCAGCACTCTGCTGAACCCACACGTGCGCCCGTGCTGCTTTCAGGCCCCCTGCAGCTGCTTGTTTGATTATCAATTAGCACCTTTAATGGAGCTGTAGAGCTCTGCAGAGATTCACACAAACAGACAAGCACTTTAAAACACATTAAAGCTCAGCACTTCACTTAACTGAGTGACCACCATTACACTAGAGAAGTAGCACTGGTCTGCCTCAGGGTGGCGATATAGCGAAGGGGTTCATCCAATTGGTCTTTCATAGCTTATTAAGCTTTATTTGCCAGGTATGTTCACACATACAAGGACTTTGTCTTTGGTTAGAGTAGCTTCAGCGCACAGAGAGTAACATTATACACACGACACACACGACCCTGTAGATCCAAAGGTTTGTAGTTACTAGTGCATCAGTGAGGTCAGGTACTGATGTTGGATGATTAGTCCTGGATCACAGATGCCACTCCTAGTCAAGGTATCGGATGGATTCATTAATCCAGAAATGATCTCACTGAGCCTAAGACTTTAAAACGTAGAGGTCTCATCACTGGTTGGCATATGAATGGGAAAGCTCTAACGGTCAATGTGGCATCTGTTTATAAGGAATGTCCCGCCTTTCAAGAAACAGAGCCATTCAGCTTATGGATTATTAAACGAGAGGAGAAAATCCAACAATGCTAGCAGGGAAAGCCCCCTTGTTTACAGATCTGCAGTGCAGTAGCCATTCTCAGGTTCTCCCTATTGAAAGAAGTAGAAGCCCAGTCCTTTCAGAACTAACTACCTGGCAGTGTTGCAAAGATGGCCATTGACTTTCCTATAAGGACTTTGGCTGGGCTCAGGTTTATTGAAATAGCAAAATGTTTGTGGAGCAATTCATGAAAATATGTCAAGCATAAAGATGACAGACTCGAGCACTCAAACGTATGTGGGGCATCATTCTATAGGCCGACCGGTAGTGTGCCTATAGGTATAGAACTCGGGTGCCTGAAGCTCTCCACAAGGGGAAGCTTCTGTCTCTCAATCATGACTTGTTTGCATCCTCCTTTAATAAACTTTGGCTTTGCTGAAAGATTTACTTCACAGCTGCAACATACGTACACAATACAGAAATATTCAATTCAGGTCTTACCAGCAAAATGGGAATGCACATCACTAGAGATCGCACTAAAGGTGGGGATCGCACTAAATGGGGACACTCCGCTTAATGACTCAGTTGTGAGTGAGTGGTGTTTCAGGCGCACCCATCACTAACAGGTGTATATAATCAAACATAGCTGTGAACTCTTCACAGACAGGCTGTAAGGGTGAAAACGTGCAGTGCAGGAGACAGAAACTAAAAAAGGCACTGGACTCTCTAAAGACACACGCCCAGGACACACTCAATGCGGGGTAGAAGTGGCGTTTATTGGCCCAAGCAACCACAGATCTCACCATTACTGTCTGGAGTCACTTAAAATCAGGTGCATCAGACTGGAGGCTAGGCTACAACTAGCTCCCTCGTTCCTTGCAGAGAGCTACAGCTCAGCGCGCATGCGCAATAGTCAAGTGCATGTAATCAACCGCTGCAAGGCCGAGGTCATATATGGCTCATACTGAAGAGCTCAGTGACTGTACACATGGCACTGTCATATAATGGAACCTTCACCCCAAGTCAGTGCGTAACATCCCTGCTGCTAGATTTGCCCTAGTCAATTTTACATGCTGCTACTGTGAAACGGAACCATCTAGAAGCAGCACAAAGCCCAGCCCGAAGCAGTAGACACCATGCAGAATCACGGTGTGAGGTCACTGAGTGTTCCCGGTGCCATCACTCATTACAGAGCTCCAAACTGCCTCTGAAATCATCATCAGGAAATGGTTTTAATATCCAAGCAGCCGCACACAAGCCTGAGATCACTATGTGCAGTGCCAAGCGTGGGAGGCACTAGTGTCCAACATTCTGCCACTGGACTCTGAAGCAGTGGAGATGTGTTAATAGATCAGACCGGCACAGACGAACTCCAGGGGCATGCTTAGATCCTTGACCTCCACCCTACTGAACACCTTTGAGATGAATTAGAACATCATTCGACCCGGACCTTCTCGTCTGGCATCAATGTGAGTGAAAGAGGGCACAAGGGACATCCCAAAATCCTGTAGACGGTCTTCCCGGAATAATTACAGCTGTGAAATCGTCCAGCAAGCTCATCCAGCTGTGACGGTCAGGAGTTTACACTTTGGTTATATAGTATCCTGGTAACTGAACGCCTGTGACAGAAATGAGTGGTGGGTAGATGGAAGGGTGTCTGAATACTGTTGGACATAACAGTATACAATCCTACATGGTGCGAATAACAGGGCAGGTGAACTTTTATATAATTAAAAATTGACATTATATTTCATAACGAGTCTGACTTCGACAAAGCCCTGTGAAATTTGTGACGTTTGAAGAGTTAGGCCATCTGCTCTGTGGAGCGCCTTAGAGGCAGATCTCCGATATGAAGATTAACCTGGGCAGCCTGAAGCGGAGAGCGGCTTTTTGTTTTCTTTGTGTTGGTGTCTGTAGAGGTTCTGCTAAATGCCACTCGTCGCACTGTACTGACACTGACACATTTGTTTTGCTAACCCAATCAATCGGTCGTGTCCGATTTCATACCCTGCTGGTTTCACCCTGGTGTAATTAAGCCACCTCTGCCAGTTGTAGCCATATTTTATTCCATTTAAAAGAAATCAATCCTCGGGCCTGTTGCTCTTACTAACTGCGGCTGGTTGGTTGCGCTGGCTGGCTCTTTGGGTTCATCTCAGGTCAGTCGGATTAAATATGTCCCTCTATTACACAATACAGATATTCAAGGAATGGCTGAAGGATCGAAGTGGCTGTTGTCTCTATTACGGAATACGTACGTGGTTTTAAACACTGTGCACTTCTAATCACGTGTAAAGGGAACAGACTTTGCATATGACATGCTAATAACATTATGCCTGATGGGAAAAAAACATACACGTATTTGGCACGCCTGGAATTTATATCCTGGAGAAAAGGCGGGATTGTTCACAGTGGGGGTGATGGGAGTCAGACATCCACAGCCCTGAATGCCTTTCAAAGCCTGAGCCATTACTTCATTATAGTTTTCAGGACATTTGTGGCCTAAAATGTCTTTTTAAATGCATGCACAGTATTAGCAATCAATCAATCAATCAATCAATCAATCAGTCAATCAGTCAATCAATATTTATTTGTATAGCGCTTTTTACAACTAATGGAGTCCATGTACAGACATAGGAAAGGAAATCCGTGTCCAAGCCCCCCGTGAGCAAGCCAGAGGCACCAGTGGTGAGGAAGAACTCCCTTAGAGTAAGGAAGAAACCTCGAGAGGAACCAGGCTCGAAGGGGGAACCCATCCTCCTCAGGTCGACCCCGGGTGAGGAGAGAACGACAGAGCTAACAGGAAGAGGAGGGTAGAACATCTATTAGATACAGACTGATTTAACCAGGAGGGAGTAATGTCAAAGGTGGAGCCGGCCCATAGGCTCTCTGTTTAAGTGAGAGATAGAGTTCATGATCTGAGCCAGACACTGGCGGCTCTATTGAGGTCACTGTAGACGTTGTAGTCATGTCGGGTGATGAACTGGAGAACCGGGGCAGGAGACCCACGGTGGAGATGATGCTCTGGTGACTCTAGCCGCTCTGGGGGTTCGCATGTGATCACTCAAGTGAAATGTTGTTCCTGGCCTCAACAAAGATGAAAAAGGAGTGAGAGGGAAGAGAGAGAGAGAGAAAGAGAGAGAGAGAGAGAGAATGCTAATATGAGCTAATATGACAAAATATCAGTCACCCTGTGTGTTTAATGTGGCTGTAATTGAGGCTGGCTCTGTACGAGGAGGATGATGAGGCTATAAACCCCTGTGGGGTGTGAGTGACAGGATCCATAGATTGGGAAGAGGTGCTACAGTGCAGGGAATGTCTCGCTCCATGTGTGGAAAATGGCTCCAGAGCAGATGTTAATGATTGGCTAAAAGGAGGGACTGCATGTGGGCGTGGCCAAAGACCATAGTGTGAAGGAAGTAGCTGAATCTGCAGGTGTATGGAAGCGTACGGTCATACGGGTCTACCAGCAGTGGATACAATCCCAGTCTACAGGGAATTCTCCTTGGAATTGTGCCAGGGAAGGCATCCACCAAATCTGGACCTACTGCCCAATTCTTAGATGAATGAGCATCTGAACACTGATGTGGCTACATCCAGAAACTTGTCCAGTACATGCCCGATCCAGTCCCAGCTGTTATTGGTGCTTGTTCCACTCACCGGTGACTCATTTTTTCTACGGTAAGCTTAGTATACCACAGAATTCCCGTCATTTGACCATTTCCATCATCATATAATAAAAAGTAGACATTGAAAAGTACATAAGGCTCCTGTAGGTTTAGCGATTGATTTCTAAATCACTTTCCAAAGTAAATAATGTTAATCTACTAATGTTGTAGACATTGCAAACCATGGTTTCCATCTTCAACACTGTACAACATTTATTAACATTCAGTGCATCAGAAAACTCTAACTTAGCTATAATAATAAATACAGTAGAAAGTATTATTACACTTATTTAAAATTCATGGAATTCCATGTCAAGTCGGGAAGCTTTTACAAAATTTCCTTTTAAGTTCCAGCGTGAGTGTAGTAATAGCTTGAACTGTTAGACTGAGCCCAGTGTAACTGCGGCATCGATGCAGTCCTGAAACACTTGGCAGCTTTTAGTCTGTTGGGTGACACTGCAGGTCATCAAAGGACTCAGTAATCAAAACAGATAATGGAAGTATCCAGTCAACGTCCCCCATAGCCAGCCCCTCGGAGTATCCCAGAATGGCCTATAGGAGAGAGGTCACATTGGGTGTTCACACTGCACTGCAGGCTTCACCGTTACCTCAGAAAGACGTATCCGGTGTCTGACGTTTGGTTAATGAGTTGGGGTTCGAAGCTGAAAGATGAAAATGTGCTACAAGGAAAGCTTATACGGTAATCACCAGGACACGCCTCAAACTGTGTCAAAGCGTTAACCAGTCTCAGGCAGACAAATGTACATGGCATAGCTAACAACAGCAGTGATCTATACTCCTTTTCCCCCAATATTGATGAAGGACCCCATATACAGGACGACCAGGTACAGAATTCTCCTCAGCATGGCACTGACTGGCTCAGGTGTGAGCTTTGATGTTAGCTTTGCGCTGTTAGCCCCATGAAGGAAGGTGTGTGGTGGCCGCAAGTTGTAGCTCAGGCCTCCTCCTTTTGGGCAGACATTGTCCTGTTGCTGCCCAACCACTGCCAGTAAAAGCCCCATCTGGGGCAGTGGTTCGGTGAAGGAAGGTACAGTTTGGTGAACCCAATGCACTATGCTAACAAGGGGTTAAGTTTAAAGTCGAAAGTCCCAGTTGTTGGAACCTAGTTTAAAGCTTGATCCTGTTTAAATGCCCAATGTGCTGTTGACTGCCATGCAAAACACCAGAACACCATCTGTTTTTGGAAAAAGTCGTTAAATTGGTGTATTTTTTTACCTGCTAAATTTTTGGTATTTCAAATTTAGGTCTTGGAATTTCAGGTAAAAGAATCAGGTGACCAGAATTTCAGGTACAAAATAAATTAGTTACAAAAAATTCCTTGTAAAAAATGTGCTTGTTTGCTCTTCTCGAGGACCCCAGATGTTTCCCAGAATTCCACAACCTGAATTTCCATGACCTGATTTTTTATCACCCAAATTATTTTACCTTCATTTTAAATCCTTGTCTTTTTTTACCTGATTTTTTACTACATAACTTTTTTTTTACCTGAATTTTTTGTAACTGAATTATATTTTACTTGAAATTCTGGTCACCTGAATTTTTTACCTGAAATTCCAAGACAAGGAATTTTAAATACCAAAAATTTAGCAGGTAAAATTTCACACACCTTTTTTATTTTATTTATTTATTTTTTTACAAAAACATGATTTCTGGCTCAGGTTCTGGTGACACCATACCTGTTGCATTATTCCAAGGATTAAATTTAAGATTCCAACTTTGGTGATTTAAATGAATCACTAAATGTGTGCTCTGAGCAGAAAGAAAATCTCCCCAATGAAAAGAAAGAATACGCTGAACTCCCCAGAAAATAACATGAGCACGCTACGATATAAAGCACCTCAGGAACCTTAATTTATTTATTAACAATTATTTATTTAAAAGACTTGTATTAAGTGATTATGTAACTCTCTATCCCTTCCATTTATTTAATCCCTTGGTAGATTTACCTGTGTGTTTGGGATCATTATCCTGTTGGAAGGACCATTTCTTCAGCTTCAAGTTCATATAGTCGGTCTCACATTCTTCTCAAGCACTCTCTGGTATGAAAAGGGAATGCATAGTTAAGTACGTAATCGTAAGTTGCCCAAGTTAGCAAATGAGCCCAGACCATACCTTTACTCTTCCCAGCCCCACTGGCATCTACATTGTTCTATTGGTTAAGGTTTTATTCACAGATTTGTTAATCCATGTTTAAAATGAACTCCACTCAAAATAACCCTGGATTAATAAATCTTTGATTAGCTCTAAACACTGTTCAGTCTGTTAGCACGAGCGCTACAGATGCTACCAGCACACAATGAGGAATTTTTAACGATCAATTTTAATGAGCAACGAGATGCAAAGTTGAAATTTATTGCAGTTGATTTGTTTTACAACAAACGAGTCATTAATAAACGACGTGTACGTATCAATACAGGGGGAGATGGGTCCTCTAAACACCACACAGAAAATTCCAGCCTGTTACCTAACTGCTATAAAACTGGAGCAGGGTATAAATTATTCCATGCTCCAACACCTGTGTTTAAATAAAGCCCGGATTGATTTGTAGGGGCCAAAAACAACAGAACATCCCGGCCGGCTGAGCGGCTGGAGCACTGGTTACCATGAGGTCACAATCAATGAACTTTCTGATGTTTTTATAATGCTGCTGCTGGATAATTAGAACTCGGAAAGGGAACGCCGGGAGTGGAGCAGCGTCAGAGCAGGACACACAGATACGATAGACACCAACACATAACGATGCTGCTGGGGAACCCTGAGGGCCTGGCAGGTCTTCAGAGGAGGCGTAATGAGTTCTGTGAGACAGATCTTTTATACAGTCATGATGCTGGGATTTAAACTCTACGTGTATTGCAGGCGAGCGAGATTTCTCATTGGTTAGGACTTCAGGAGCTAACCACCGTTAGCACCGCCATGTTTTCAGGCACCATCTGTGAGTATATGAGAGGTAGGTGAACATGCTTCCTTTAGTTAAATGGGGGGCGCTCTGTGGCAGGGCCCTTTTCTGAACAGTCAAAGGTTTAAAACGGCTACTCGTAGAAGGCTTCCCTTATTTTCAGCTTATTTACTTTACAATAAAAGACATCAGACTATAAAACATCAGTCTATAAAACAGCACTCCTGGAATCATGTAGCCCACCTTAAAGACCTCCAGAAGGGAACTTTACAGGAGGATAAAACACTTTCACTGGAAGCTGGTATTTTTTTTTTTTATAAGCCCAAAATTGCTTGGATAAGTACGGGGGTGTGAAAAAGTGTTTGCCCCTTCATGATCTTTTTTTTTTTTTTTGCATGTTTGTGCCTTAAACGTTTCAGATCATCAAACAAATTTAAATATTAGTCAAAGAAACACAAGTAAACACAAAATACAGCTTTTATTATTAAGGGAGAAAAAAATCCAAACCTGCATGGCCAGGAGTATTTTTTGGGGATCATCCGGATGTTTTCTGGTGAATCTGAGACGAGCCTTAATGTTCTTTTTGCTCAGCAGTGGTTTTGACCTTGGCACTCTGCCATGCAGGCCATGTTTGCCCAGTCTCTTTCATATGGTGGAGTCATGAACTCTGACCTGAACTGAGGCAGGTGAGGCCTGTGGTTCATTGGATGCTGTTGTGGAGTCTTTTGGGACCTCTTGGATGAGTCGTCGCTGAGCTCCTGGGGTAATTTTGGTGGGCCGGCCACTCCTGAGAAGGTTCACCACTGTTCCACGCTCACTGTGGTTCGCTGGAGTCCCAAAACTTTAGAAATGACCTTCTCCAGACTGATAGCTCTCAATTACTTTCTTTCTCACGTGTTCATGAATTTCTGTGGCTCTTGGCATGATGTCTAGCTTCTGAGTATCGTTTGGTCTACTTGGCTTTGTCAGGCAGGCCCTATTTAAGGGACGTCTGGATTGAGAACAGGTGTGGCAGTAATCGGGGTGTGGGGTCTGTAAAAATGGCTCTCTACCTTTATATCCTTAATGTTGATCGTTTACAAGCAGGACATTACATCAAAGAAGAGGAACAAGATTTTTAATTATTTTAATTAAAAGACCAATAGTAGAAACAGCTGGCACATTTCTAAAAGAGTGTTTTTAAACTAACCCATAATGAACCTAAACCAGCCGGTTCAGGCGTTAGCTCACAGTGACATGATGAAAGAAACACTGCTGATACGAGATCATGGCAGAAACACACGCTCAGTGATCTGACACGGTTTCATTTCAATTCCACGCTGACTGCTTCTGTAACACCGCACCACAACACTGCTGGCTACACGGCCGACATCTCAGACGGATAACAGATTAGTTAACCCAGTAAATGCTGCCCTCTGCTGTGGAGAGCTGCCTGGTGTTTAATCTAGTGTTAGCTCATGGTGGGACGGTCCTGAAGTGCTGCAGGGTATAAATCCTGCACGTATAAATAAACAAGCTGTTTACAAACTAATTTTAGCTGTAAGAAAACATGTATGCAAATGAGCTGTGTCGTGAGTGCTGATTGTCTGTCTATAGACCGCCTATATTCATATGTTTTGGGTTTAAAAGGCCAAGTTTGGAGTGATGTCGTCAGGGAGTAGGTTTCTATCGTTCTCCTGAAATGGGTGGATCCTCTTTCTTCCGTTTAATCATTTCCCCCCACCATGATCTACAGGAATACTTTCACACCTGCAGCAAACACACTCTGCATCACTTCAAAATGGACCTGTTGGTGAAACTACGGCAAACGAAAGGTAGAAAGATTGACAGCCGTGACATCACGGCCATGCTAAATACAAACGGTAACCGTAACCATGTTTCAATAATTGCATAGTATTGTAAACTCTGAAAAGGAATTTCACTCAGTCCTGACGATAATCCGTTTACTGACTAACACATCTTTGACTGTAACCAACGTAAATAAACGCTAATTAAAGGAGCCAAGTTACAAGAAATGACTAAAAACTAAAAACACAAGCGCTACAGATCATTAGTAAGTACAGCTCCTACTCCCTCCCTGACCCTCAACACACCTCAGCCTTTGGCCAATGGAAGAGTCACATGGCATTTAATCCCTCACCCAGTTAAAAGGCCACGTTTAGGTAGTATTACAAAATAGAAAGAAATGGCACCACAAATAAGAATACATATTGAATTTTTCACAACCAGTATAAAATATCAAAATACCCGCTGGGCTACACGTCCTGTTTATAGATACCTGTAGTCTGTAGCCTCTTTAAGTGAGGTATGCTGAAACTTCAGAGCACTAAAGACTCAATTTGGAATACTCTGGTGTGCAATTAAGGTACATGAAATACCATAAACACAATATTAAGTTAATGGGTTACAGTATATACACAACACGTTTAGTTGTTGACCTGAGAATCTGATTTAAAAAAAAAAAAAAAAACACATTGGCCAAAGAAAGTTTAAAAATTGAATGGACACAATCCTTCCCCTTACCTCATAAGCAGTCAATCCAGCAAACATCAAGCTTTGAGACTTTTGGCCCATTTGAAATATGTTTTTATAGACACCAGTTTAAACCGTGTTTTTTTGTAAATTTGAAATAAAGGTTTAGTTAAAGAGTCTCACAATGTCTCTCTCTGCAGAGGAGCCGAGACACGGTGGCCAGGTGTTGCTTGTTCACTGAAGGTAACGAGTCAAACGAACAGCTGGAATACTTTATCATCCTCAAAACCTGCTCTCAAACCGCATCCAGACCCGTCATTAATATTTTTGGGGTTGTTGTGGTTCAGGATATGGGTTCTCATCTCCAGTCCTGAGACCCGGGGCTCGCCTCTCCTTTGGCATGACGGATCCGTCTTACCAGCCTGAGTTTGGTTAGATGTGCCGGAGCAGAGAATGCTTACGGCTCCTGGTTTAGGACACGGTTCATTTTACGTTCATTTTATTTATTTTATTTAATAAGAAACTTTGTGCTTTTAAATCCCAAATAACTTTTTTCTCCATCTCCTGTTTAAACTGTGGTAACCAAACTGTTAGAAAGTTATAGAGAGGAAAAAGGAAGTTGTAGGTGGTTTAGCTAAATCTATTACAAACAACTTCCTTCCACATCCTTAACTTCAAAGCTAAATAAACAAACGTGTCTCAGAAAGAAAGCTCATTTGGGAGCTCTTTCACCGACTGTGAGATAGGAAAATAAGCATGCAGCCAATCCACATTACCATGGACTCCATCACGTATTTGCTTCTGTTGGGAAATTTCGCCTAGTTAATAATAATAATAATAATAACAATAATAATAATAATAATAATAATAATAATAATAATAATAATAATAACAATAATAATAATAACAATAATAACAACAACAACAAGTATTATTTTTTATTAGTGTTACTTCTTTTTTTATTATTTTTATTTTGATTATTTTTATTATTTTTTATTATTATTTTATTTTTTTAATTATTATTTTTTATTATTTAAAAAAAAAAAAATATATATATATATATATATATATATATATATATATATATATATATATATATATATATATATATATATATATATATATATATTTATTTATTTTATTTTTTTTTTATTATTATTATTATTATTATTATTGTCATCATCATCATCATCATCATCCTAACTTCTTATGTGCACAGCAAGTTAAACACGGTGTCCTAAACCACACTGACAGCTCTGTGCACCCTTCTGGGGAACATATTAATGAACAAAGACTGAAGTGCTCTGTTGACTGTTGTTTGTTCGCTACATTAAAGAAGCAACATGTGAACTTCATACACGTTTCCGCTGGTAACCATCTATCATCAGCTCAGCGCGGTTAGAGAAAGAGAAAGACATGTCAGGCATGCGGTCTGATTACAAGCTTGAGCTTGACTTGTTTTCTACATTACAGCTCCGGTGCTGTGAAGGATCAGACACCACACAGGTTGGCCGATTGATCGGATTTGGGGTAAGGGGAAACACTGTGTCATTTAGAAATCTCACCAAAACATCGCTTTAGACCGCCACTGTGTAAACATAGGCACCGTGACCCCAGACATCCCATCTGTCTGACGTAGACACTTCCTTAACGAGGAGCTGGAGAGAGGAAGATGTTGAAGAAAACAGCGAAGAGCAAGAACACGATGTAGCCCACGATGCAGAACCAGAAGCGCGGGTCCTTGAGGAGCTTCTGGTTGTAGTTGCTGAAGAAAACATATCCGATGGTCATGCCTGCTATCCCTCCGCCGATGTGGGCCACGAACGACACCTGCAGACGGAGGAGCACACAAAAGCCCTTCATCACATACGACGCCAAACGACAGTTACTCAGAAAAGCAGGGCAGTGAGGTACCCTGAGGTTAGAGGCGGGTGATGTGATGATACGTTATGGCTATACGCTGTTATAAGCTTTTCTGAGTACATCATGGGCACGTCAGTATTTACAGAACACATCCTGAGCTGCAGCTGCGGGTGGGTGTAGCTCAGCGGCTACCCACCAGAGAGCTACCAACCCATGTGGGAGATGGTGCTTCGAAGCCCAGTCTAGGTAGCAAATGCTGAGCTACACCAATAAGAGGCCTTGGGCAAGACTCCAAACCCTGCACTGGCCCACCTGTAAAACCAATAACCTGTAAGATGCTCTGGATAAGAGCCTCAGCTACATGACTAAAATCTAAATGCTTATATCGAGGGCTGCCCTCTAGAAGTCGACGAGTCGAAGCATCAGTAGGAGACCCCAAGTCGACTGACAACAGTGACGAGTTTTTTTTTTTTGTTTTTTTTTTTTTTTTTCCATAAAACAGATTAAAGCTTACAAAAACGCAGAAGAACTTTAAGAATTTAAATATACATGTTAATAATTATTAAAAGGGAATAATAAATATATATGTAAGTTCTAATCGGGCTATGACTCATGCGGGCTAAAAAATTAAATCCACATGACTGCATGTGCTGGCTGTTCACCGCTGAAGGAAGCTGAAGCTGTGAAGCTGAGAGACACGGGGGGACAATGTCTCATTGGAGCTTCTGAAGAAGAGAATTGGAACAAATCAAACCGAATTCTGCTCGTCATTCAGACATAACGGCTGTTTGCAGTAAAGGAGAAATGGAGCGGAGCCATTATTTTAGAACCGAAATTACAGATGTTTATTTATTCGTCTACAGTTAAGATAATCATTATTTAAAGATCAGTACAGTCACTAATACGCCTGCCGAAAAACAAGAGATAATTATTTCAGCGCGGGTAATATAATAATTAACAGTATCAGGTCTACCGTTCTCCTTTTCATCTAAAATAATTTAAATATGGACTAATCTGGTTTTATTTAGCAGCTCATTATTTGTGAGATGAAAGACGAAGGGTCCTCCTACTGGAGAAGCTGTTAGAGGTGAGATTAATAAGACTATAAGCTATAAGCGCTAATGTATAGCATATATACGAGCTGCTGCCCGACGCTGTATCCTGTAACTAAATCAGGCTCCAGTTCAGATGGATCATCATAAGCCCCGCCTCTTTTAGTTCAGGAATATGTCCCCATGACTCTGCTGACTCTCTAGGAGGAGGAGGAGGATCAGATCTGAACCGTAAGCAGACTGATTTACTGATTACTAGTTAATGTACACTGAGAATAAACATTAACGAGTAGTCGAATGATCAGCCAGGACGGGCGAAACCAATTCCACTGACAAAATTCGAGTCAGGTACAGGCCTACTGATGTCATCATAAAAAAAAAAAAAAAAAAAAAAAAACACTGTTTAGTAACGGGCTAAAAGGCGTAGCCACATAGCGCGTATCTGATCACACATTTCTGTGACCAGATATTTTGGAATTGTTCCAGTGCAGACGGACTTACACCATATCTGACCTGGGCTGACTTTCCTTCTTGCCACAGTACTAAGCTTAGCAAGTTGGAAGGTAATAACGGAGAACCCCGATGGGACGAATGCATCCAGACAAATCACCATGGGAGTGAGGTGAGCGGTAGGCTCATCATCTGTCACACAAGGACTGGCAGATTCGGTGCATGTCAGACGAGTCAGGTGACTGGCAGAATCGCTCGCTGTGAAAGTCGGGTAACCTGTCGAACGACTCTCTGTTACATGAGGCAGGCGACGGGAGTCAGACCACAGCCAGAACCTCTGTCCATTACACGACTCGATCACCAGGACGTGGCAGGTCAGGTAGTAGGCAGAATCTCTGTTGCTCATGAGTCTGATGGCTACCAGGACGTGACAAATCAGAATCTTTGTCTATCACACGAGTCAGACGGCCACCAGAATCTGTCACACGGGCCATACAACTGCCAGAACCCCGGTCTGTCACCAGTCCCATGACCACCAGAACCTCTGTCCTTCACACGAGTCAGACAACTAACAGAATCTCAGTCATAAGTCGGACAACTGAGAGAACTGCTGTCAAGTCACACGAGTCAGACGGGTATCACAACTGCTGTTCATCTCGAGTCAGACACCTGCCAGAATTACTGTCCCTCACAAATCAGAGCACAGCAGAATCTCTCCTCAGAGCTGCTTATATTGCTATCCATCACATGAATCAGATGTTACACAAGCTAGACAAACAAGAGAACCCCTGCCTGTCATAAGCCTGTCATCTCAGAGATGATGTGCATCGCTAGAATCGCTGTCCATCACACAATGACCACAGATGACCACCAGAATCTGTCACTTGAGTCAGAAGACTCCAACACTGAAAAAGAACCCACTCACCTTCAATCCAACCTCATCACTCAGAAATCTCCTGTACAGTGCAAAGCCCACATCCGTGCCCACTGAAAACAAGAGGAGTTCCCGTTAGAACATCAGAGACACAACGAGCCTGCGTATACACGGAAATACTCGGCTCTGTTCAAGGACAGGAGCTGGAACGAACCTATAAGGACGATCACCAGGATGCGGAAAATTCCTAACAGAGGAAGCATCTCCCTAAAGTTCTATAGGAGCAAGAGAGGGAGAGAGGGAGATAGAAATTAGGTTATCAAACAAGTAAAATAATAAATCACAATAAATTTCTGAGATTTTTCCATTTAAAACATCATCATCGTTTGAATGCACATGAACCAGAAGTTAATGTACAGCAAACAGCTGCTACAGATGGTTTGGGTACATTTACGCCAAGTATCCTCCTGGGAAAACCAGGTTTCCCCTAATTCATGATGAGGGTTTAACAACGAAGGAAGAACACTGAAAGGCCAGCATCGGTAAAGGAACATGGTACACACCGGCATCCTCATCCAGTACAAGGAAATTCAGAGGGACCCTGAAGCTGAGATGAGCATTTAAAACAATAAACAGCCTAATAAATAAACATGATATAAACTCACTACTACAGCATTCATGAGGTATCCACCAATGAGGGCATAAACTCCTCCAGAGGCACCCACCAGAGCGCTGTACGGGTCAAAAATGGAACTGGCCAGAGAACCTGGGACAGCAGACACACAGACAGAGACAGACAGAGAGACAGAGACACACAGACAGACACACAGACAGAGACAGACAGAGAGACAGAGACACACAGACAGACACACAGACAGAGACAGATAGACAGATTTATTCAGACACCATTAAATCATTTACGTAGCTCATATTTACAGATTTATGATCATGCTGCCTTTTTATTAAAATGTTTCATTAATTTTAAATTATATAAGGTAGAAACTGCACTCAGCTTTCTGTTCATCAAAGTGTTTTTTTCTATTACAATTTGACAGTTTTTCAGTGCAGTCCCGAATACTTCAAATACTTAAATGCGTGTTGGTTTCTGTCTATCTATTTAATATTCAGAAGCTGCATCCTGTAACCTGGAATTCATTAATCAGTCAGAACAGCGTTAATATTCAGAAAACACAAAAAAACAAATGATAGCTGGTGCAGAATTCATGCATGGCATCCACATCACCTCGCCTCTCTGAAGCTAAAACAAACCATGTACGCGAGAGCACTGGAAACGCTCAGTTCAAACTTTCACACTCAGTCATAAGACGCTGTGCACATGTGTAGCAGGGAGACACAACAGGATTGTCTCTCTCTGATGATCTCTTCAGCTGGCAATATCAGCTTTTCTAACTGAAGAGCAGGTTTAAAACTTCTCTATAAATATGGTCACCGTCTCCAGCCGTCTTTCACAGCTTAGACTCAACAGAGAATTAATTTGTAGGCTTGCATTTATAATAAGGGGCTTGTGTTTACACACGGAAACACACGAAGCAGGGAAACTACACCCAGACTAAAGCCAAAGACCCAGGGTTAACATCAGTGCAGCCGTTTCCAGCTGCAAAGTTCTCATGATGGACAGAGTGATGCTGAAAGTGCTTGTTTGGATACTGGTACCTTCACCCCATCTTACCAGGTAACAGAACTCCTATTCAATTAGCTGGACCACATCACCAGTTAACTTGGCCAACAGCACACACTCCTACCATAGCTAAATATACAGAAGCTAAATAATTCCAAAAGATTAGAAAATAGGCTATTTAACCTTTGCGTTATTTTTATATTTCATTTAAAAGTAACAAAAATATAAAAAGTCAAATAAAAAGGCAAGGTGCAATCCAAACAGAGAGGTGGCTCTGAGACTTTAAACACAGCCTAAAAAAAAAAAAAAAAAAAAAAAAAAAACCACAGGCGCACACGCGCGCACACACACACACACACACACACACCAGCTGCCTCTAATTTGCAAACCTTTGATTAAAGTAAAGTACAGTCTACGGGACAGTTTTTGCAAAACAAATAAAGCACCATCCTCGACCAAACTGCTAGCATGTATGAACACCTCAGTGTCACGGCTGGACTGAGAATAGTCCATCAACTAAAACTATCTAGCTAACAGCGTCCTGTGGGCAGTGCCCTTTGGGCAGCATCCTGTGACCACTGATGACCACTGTTTGTCCAGTCATCACATACATACATACATACATACATACATACATACATACATACATACATACATACATACATACATACATACATACATATATATATATATATATATATTATTTGTTGGGCCAATTTGTTTAGGATTTGAATAACCAAATTTCAGTCAGCGTTACACCACGGCGCACACACATTACCACCACCACCGCATTACACAGTCATGACCACTGGCAGGCCTTGTTATTAGATTAGTTGGATTTTAAAAGAACTACTGTTACTGAGGGCTCCACAGTTCTCATCGATACACGCAACTACACCAGCTATAACTCCATCAACGAGGTCAAAGTGTAGGATGTCCAGTAACTTATGGACCGTACTGTAATTATATGCTGAATGAGTGAGAAAACGTCCCTCACCTGCAAGAACGCCACCCACGTAAACCATCCCCACCTCAAAGCCCTTGTGGACCAACTCCAGTGGTATACCCAGTAGCAGCTGCAGAATCAGATTTCCCACGATATGCTGGATCCTGAAGGAAGAGAGTACACGCCCTGTTAGTACCATGTGTGAAATCGGTGGGCCAACTACGCGTTACGATTCACCAAAAATCCATTACATACACCATCACTGTGCTAGGTCATTCCAAACACGATCGCTGGAGCCTCTTTGTGGTTGGTGTAGCTCAGTGGATAACACCACTACCCGCCAGGGAGCCTTTACCACAAGTGGGAGACTGGGGTTTGAATTCTGGTCAGGGTGACTACGCTGTGGTACTCTTACTGGTGTAGCATAGCATAGACACCCAGACACCACACTGGTCTACCTGTAACATGATTAACCTTGTAATAATGTTGATTTTGTATTTGAGATGTAAACATTGAGTCACAGTTTCTTTTTGAGCCTGAACGACGTGCTCCAAAAACCTCCCAGATCCGACCTCTCACTTTTAAATATCTCAGGTCTTAAAAGAAGACCACCAGCAGCGGCACACATACAGCGTAGAGTGTTCTTTCATTCTCCATATGTGGAAAGACAAGAATTCAGTTTTCCCAATAAATATACAGACATAGTGCTGCTTGACAATGCATTCGGATTTTTTAATTATCGTTGAATTAATCATTTATTAAAATAAAATAAATTCTCCAACGTCAACAAATGATCTATGTATAAGGTAGAGGAACAAAGACAGTAAAAGCAATATATCAAAGTTTCAGTATAATAATAGCAACATATGCAGCCGTGATTTTAAAATCAAAGCAGTGGAATTATCACCGTGAGTTTTACACTCCGGTTCTTTTTAATCCAGCCATTTTTTCCTGGGTGGTTCCCCAATATCCATCTCAAGCTATTTTACTTTTGTAAAATACAGAAAAGATTTTTATAAAGCAGAATCATCATCATCATCATCATCATTATTATTATTAGTAGTAGTAAAGTTTATTATTTGTAGTATTAGTAAAGCTAGTATTGAGTATTGAGTTCCCCAGCAGAGGAAGTGAAGCTGTAGACATCCTCCAGGCCTTCTTGGCCACTCTGCTACTCTTACCTGAAGAACACGGTCAAATGTTTCGTTAGGGTAAAACTAAATCCAGGTAGGAGAGGAGAAGGGCACTTACCCAGCGTGTACAAACATGTAGGATACGAAGCGCCAGGCCTCCTCCCTGTGGTCAGGTTTGTAGGTGAGGGGACTGTTCCAAATGCCATCATCCACCGTCACCCACTGCTTCTGAGGCTTCCACACCGCGTAGTAGATGAAAACCGCCAACTGTAGCGAAACAGCTTTAGAAGGTTAGTCTTGGTGACATGGAGGATCAAACGGAGTCAAGGTTTGGGTCCTAGCTGTACAAAATTAGCAAGCGGATAGCACAAATGCTTCTCAGGTGGCAAATGGTACCAACTTCAAAATCTAAATACAGCGTCACTGGGATACAGAACCCAGTTTAACTCATCAGCCATAACATTAAAACCACCGCCACCATTTTATCACCAGTTACTACGCAGGAGCACTCTGTAGATCTACACTTACAGACTGTAGTCCATCTGTTTCTCTGTATACTCTTATCCCTCTTGTACCCTGCTCTTTTATAGCCAGGACCCCCACAGGACCACCACAGAGCAGGTAGTATGTGTGTGGTGGATCATTCTCAGCACTGCAGTGACACTGACATGGTTGTGGCGTGGTGTGTTAGTGTGTGTGGTGCTGGTGTGAGTGGATCAGACACAGCAGTGCTGCTGGAGTGTTCAGACACCGTGTCCACTCACTGTCATTAGGAGAAAGACCATCTGCTGCAGAGCTTGTGTCGGTCCTCCTCTAGTCCATCAGTGGTCACAGGGCGCTGCCCACAGGGCGCTCTTGGCTGGACAGTTCTGGTTGGTGGATGATTCTCAGCCCAGCAGTGACATTGAGCTGCTTAACAACTCCAGCAGCACTGCTGTGTCTGATCCACTCACACCAGCAGCACACACACTAACACACCACCACCACGTCAGTGTCACTGCAGTGCTGAGAATGATCCACCACCCACATACTACCTGCCCTAAGGTGGTTCTGTGGGGGTCCTGATGGGGGGGTAAAGCACACAGGGAATAGATGGCCTACAGTCTATAAATGTAGAACCACAAGATGCCCCTATATGATAAATGGAGCTGATGAAATGGATACACTGAGGTGCAGACACACTGGTGGCTGATCGGTGTATATCATTTACAGTCATAGAAAGCTTTTGGGAATATTTCGGCCATCTTGGGAGCTGGTTTTCCCAACACAGTCCATACAGTCCAGTACATAGCTGTAGAACAGGTTCTACAGAAGAGCTCTAGCACTGTCACAGGATGCCACCTTTGCCACACAGCACAACATTACCCCGGTCAAGTGTTCTGCTATTACTGTGGATGGTGTAGTGAAAATGTATCTGTGGTGTGATGAATCTGGGTTTGGGCTACGCATCCTGGTTCCAGGAAAGGCTGATGTTAATGCTACAGCATACAGGGACTTTTTCTTTTTCCAATTACACACTTCCAACTTGGCAACAGAAAGACCCGGCAAAGAGCCCTGACCACAAACAAACTGAACACCTTCGTGATTAATTGGAAGGTTGATTGTGAGCCAGGCCTTCTTGTCCAACGTCAGTACCTGAAGATAATTTTTTTTTTTTTTTTGATGAAACGTCCACAGATTTCCACAGACACACTCCAAAATCTTGTGGAAAGCCTTCCCAGAAGAGTGGAGGCTTTTCCAGCCACAGGATACGGGGGATAGGGGGGGTTGGAGGCAGCAACTCCATATAAATGCCCACGGTTTAGGAATAGAACGTTCAGGAAGCAGAGAGATATAGACGTGATGGTCCGGGTGTCCACATACTTTTGTCACATGGAGGATTCGGTATATTTTTGGAACATAATGGCAACAAAACAGCATACTTCATTTCTACAGTGGACTACATTTCAGCTGTGGACTGGAAATACATTTATGTAAACCATGGTCTGCACTTTTCGCTTTTAGTCAGAGAGCTATTTTCAGTGGAAGCTGTGGCCTGTGGTCAGATTTAGAGGAGGGCTTCTGGAGACATGAATCTGGTCATTGAGACGAAACTCCAGCGGCAGAAAAATAAACTGCTGCTGAAGCACAGGAGCCACTCAGCACCTTTCATAAGGCAACTTCCAAACCAAACACATTTGGTCACAAACCAAACAGTGCTACGAACATTCAGGGAGGGCAATGCACCCTTTAAAATACAGGCTCCGAAATCGTAGGCTGGACATACGGGTTTGGGGAAAACAATTAAACTGGTATACGGTAGAACCTTTCTATTGTGTAGGTTCATTCAACATTAACCCATAAGAGCCCACAGTGGCGTATGGGTCACAAGCCTTTTAAAAGTCTGTACAGTTCTTTATACAGCTTTACCCTTCACCTGAACACACGGGGTCCCTGAGTGACCTGTACCCAACATCCTGGATGCAGTCACATGACTGTTAGTACAGTTAGAGACAAAAACAGCTCATTTTACAGTCTGGGTTTTATCCCTCTAAGGTTCTGACCAGTTTAAGAGCTCTAATCACATATACCCATATTCTATACCACATATACCCATATTCTATATAACATATACCCATATTCTATATCACACATACCCGTATTCTATATAACACATACCCGTATTCTATATCACACATACCCGTATTCTGTATAACATATACCCGTATTCTATATCACATATACCCATATTCTAGATTACACATACCCATATTCTATTTAACATATACCCATAGTCTATATTACACATACCCATAGTCTATATAACACATACCCATAATCTATATAACACATACCCATAGTCTATATTACACATACACCCATATTCTATATCACACATACCCATATTCTATACCACATATACCCATATTCTATACCACATATACCCATATTCTATACCACATATACCCATATTCTATACCACATATACCCATATTCTATATAACATATACCCATAGTCTATATAACACATACCCATAGTCTATATCACATATACCCATATTCTATATTACATACACCCATATTCTATATTACATACACCCATATTCTATATTACATACTCCCATATTCTATCACATATACCCATATTCTATATTACATATACCCATATTCTATATTACATACACCCATATTCTATATAACATATACCCATATTCTATATTACATATACCCATATTCTATATTACACATACCCATATTCTATATCACACATATAACCATATTCTATATTACTTATACCCATATTCTATATTACTTATACCCATATTCTATATTACACATACCCCCATATTCTATATTACACATACCCCCATATTCTATCACACATACCCCCATATTCTATCACACATACCCCCATATTCTATATTACATATACCCATATTCTATATCACATATACCCATATTCTATATTACATACACCCATATTCTATATCACATATACCCATATTCTATATCACACATACCCATATTCTATATCACATAAGCCCATTCTGACACCATCTCTAAAACACCATGATGGAATACCAGTTATGACATTGTTGTTGTTGTGATGCTTCCAGTATTATGACTCTATAATACAGAAGACATCATGTGACCTCTTCGTCACAATAAGACTGACCTTCTATGATCTTATAGCTGACCCCTCATTATCTCCCCTTAAGGGGAAACGGGTCTGGGCTCTTATGGGTTAACAGAGGTTCTGTATGATACACTGGAGGTTTGTGCCTCATTCAAACAGCAGTCCTGGCTCAAACCTGCCTCTACCTTTGGTAATGGGCAGAGCTAGAGTGCAGTGGGCCTATATGTAAACACACTGCTCCTCACCACATCACACAAACTATACATAAACACATTTGCCATTTCTGCAGCTGGGTTTCTGTACTGTATGTGAGTGAACAGCACATGTTGAATATACTTACATAATACAGACTAAAACTCTTTAAAAGGGAAACGCAGGTGTGTAATCCGAACTGCATGTAGTTTTGCTGGCTTATAAACGTATTTTGAACTCAGGTCATGTGTACAGTAAGAGGAGTCTCACCTCTCCTATGCTGACGAGGATGATGAAGATGGGCGGTGGCAGGCAGTTAGCACGTTCTAAATACGTTTCCCGAAGATCTTCTGGAAGCATCCATCTGGACACCTGGTAGTGAAACCTATCGCAGCATCCTTTCTGCTCATCTTCATTCTGATCCTCCTGCTGCTCCGGTTTCATAGGGAAGCCGGCCTCTTCGTCAGCGTCAATGTCCCCCATTTCTCAGCCTTAAAAAAACAAAAAGGGAATGCCGCACATCAGTCGGGCTCATCAACCATCGTCCAACCATACACAGGCTCATAATGAAACGCCAGCTCAATGTTTCCCTCTCGAATATGAGCATAAGGTTTTTTTGTTTGCTTTGAACTTGAAAGATCAAAGTGCTTGAACCACAAAGGGTCTCTAAAGAGTCTATTATATGTATTTTAATAAGAGCATATGGACGCATTTACATCCCTCAGGCTCAGAGGAGTGGGAAATGTGTCCTCCATCCTCCATAGAGCCTGACTGAATTTTTGGCCATGTTAGAACATGATAACCCAACATAGTAAACATGCACCGTTTATCATTATATCAGAAAACGACCTCAGTTTCTCACATGGCCCTCAAGTTTATGAATTCTATTCTTATTATTTTTTGTTTAGTTCTTGTGTAGTTGGGTTTAACTGTTAGCGGTGCACCAACATGGAAATTGTGGACCTAAAGCAAAATCTGAAGATTTTCATGTACAAATGTGCCAATACATAAACAAAGCTAGCCCCAAGTCCACCTGAATTAGCATTACAGAGATTTACAGAGAAGTTAAGTCCTATAAAGATCAAATCTAGTGAAACTTTGGATAATCTACCAATCCTCATATATTAGTTTAATACATTGGGCAAAACTAAACCACACACACACACACACACACACACACAAATACACACACACACACACACACACACACATACATATACACACATACACACAGACACACACATATACGCATACACACACACACATACACATACACACATACATATACACACATACACATACACACATACACACACATATACACATACACACATACATACACACACACACATACATATACACACACACATACATACACACACACACACACATACACACACACACACACACACACACACACACACACACACACACACACACATGTACACACATAGAAAAAATTATTTATTTATTTATTTATTGATTTATTTTCCTGCTGAAACTGAAATAACCCAGAGGTCACAGTGCATCTCTATATGATCATTTTTACACAATTTGTGCAAAGTCATATAGTTTGTGTCATGGTGCTGTCCCCCTCATTATTATCAAAATTATTCTATAATCAGCATCACTATTTAATTTGACCAGAATTCTTTTACACTCATCTGATTTCAGTCATGCTGTAATAATAATAACTGAAATATGTTTCTCCACGTTTCCCGAATTTGACAGTGTGTGCAGCTGGGTCAGTATCAGCAGATCTAAGAAGTCGGAGCATATAAAGATTCTGTGATGCTCGTTGGTGCTAGATAATGCAGAGCTCCAAAGGCCAGCAGCAGGCCTGTTAATCTGTTCTGAAAGATAAGGGTGGCCAAAGATACGTTTAGTTTTTGTTGTTGGATTATATTTTATATACACACAGTATACATGCACACGTACACTTACACTTACTCACTCACAGCCAAAATATTTGGCCAGACAGTTTGTGGCGAGTGTGAAACAGCAAAATATGATCTATAGGGTTTAAATACTTCACAATACTGCAGTCCACAAAACACTTTGGGATTAGCCTGGGAGTGTGCATGTTTACCTTATTGGCTTAGCTGTAAACACCATTTGCTCCACCCAATATTTAAATAAACACAAAGAACTGTATAACGTAGCGACTTCACATATACAGTGGTGCTTGAGAAGTTTGTGAATTCCAAACAGAGGAATGGGCTTATAGGCCTCCGAGCTGATGTGCAGGACCGATTACTGGGAACATGCATCTGCAGAGGTCACTTTGAATACTGACCGCAAACTTTTGCAACAGACATGAAATATTGGATCGTTTTCCATTTACCAGTTTTAATAAATAAAACCCCAAAGTCTACTTTTACTCTCATTAGCTTAATTAGGTTCCCCTCGTTTAGTTTTCAGAACTTTCAGGAAAGTTGTCTTGGGCCACAGATCAGTTTTAAATCAAACTCCTGCAGGAAGTTGCAGAGAGGTATTCAGATAAATGCACAAACTTTCATCAACAGCTTATTCAGGTCTTCCCAATGCACAACCTCCTCACGGACTCACTAGGATCACCAGGGAAATCCACAATCAGCCAACACACTGAATCATCCAGCCGGAGATCAGTTAGTAAGCTAGCTCCGCAGCTCCACAGAGCTCCGGTTCCAGTTTTCCGGCCGCGCCAGTTTGTTTTCCTCAAACTGTGTACAGGCTAATTCAGCACCATCAACCAGCCATGACCTGGAAGGTACCAAACCGTCCCTCCTCAGCTCTCCGGTGACCGGCGGGACTGAAGGTTGTGTGTTAAACAGGAGAAAATCCAGAATTCCAACAGAGACACACTGTGGTGCTGTGGAAGTCCACAGCCTCTCCTCTGGGACTCTTCCTGTTAAGCACATAAACAAAGACACATCCTGTCCCCGGTTCTTCAGCCCTCCAGAGGAGAAGAACTATATCTCTCATGGATTAGAAAGCACTACTGAGTGATACAGCATGTCGGGCTGGTTCAGCCTGGCTCAGTAAAGCAGAGCTGGAACGGTTAGAGCCTTTACAGCAGCTCTCAGATCATTCAGGAAAACTCTCAGAGTCCAAAGCATTCCCTAAACATTCCAGGAAGAGGATGAGGAAAACTTTACCTTACCACTGCTCTCTCTTTCACTTCTTCACCAGCCCAGTTCAAGCTCCACTCTTCCAGGCAGGGCTCTCCAACACGGAATGAAGGAGCTGGCTGCTTAAAAGCGCACTGGGAGCCCAGCAGGCATTACACTGTACACTCTGTGTGTGTGTGTGTGTGTGGTTACTGAACACCACCCACTCCTTGTTTAGCGATAAACCGCAGGCTGGGCTTTTCCTCTGAGGCTCTTCCTTCCTTTGGTGACGAAGGAGCAACTTCAGATAAACAACACTCAGACCACGCGCATCGAACTGTCTCTCCACCGAGCCCCGATCCGAGCCCAGCGCTTACAAGCAGCTCAGTAACTCTGTGCGTCCCCACTGCGCTCCAGCGGCCATTCCGTCTACCTGCCCCTCCGAACGTCGGCACACCTGTGCGTCATGACGTCACGGGGCGGTAAAACGCTGTTCAGAGTGGGGGAGGTTAGCGAAACCAACCGGCTGCTTCGGTAACCACACCTCCTAGTACCTGCCATACAGGTGCACTATGCAGGCTCTGTTTCTACACATACCTTTCATAAGCCTGTTCTCCAGCAGACAGGCGCAGGTAAGAGGTGGGTGGTGGATCGTCCTCAGCACTGCAGTGACACTGGTGCTAGTGTGGGCTGTAGTGCGAGCGGTGCAGCTACCCAGCCAGCAGCATCCTGTGAGCGAGGATGACCCACCACCCGCAGAGCCGCTGTGGGGGTCCTGGTGCTGGTGTGAGTGGATCAGCTGCTGCTGGAGCTTTTATACACCCACCACCCGCTCCACCAGACGCGCCTCGGTCGTAGATGTAAAGTCAGAGATGCACATAGGTTTACGTTCACCAGCATGTAAATATATGTCAACAGTGGGCGGGGCTACAAACGAAGTAGACTTCCACACCAACGTCTCGTTTACATCCGGTATAAACGATAGCAGGTTTAACTCACTCCATCTCCAATAACTACTGCTCTCATTCCCCCCATGAGCTTCTCAGATATGTATTAAGACCAGTGTTTCTTGCCTTCTATAGATTAATACGACAGCTAACCTCAATCTCAGCATTGCATTTAAATATTCGATTTTCAATTGTTAGTATATATAGTTTATGTTGATTACCAGTAGGCGGAGCTATAACCCTTCACCACTAAAGTACTGCAGGAATAATATCAAAATATCCATATACCACCTGTGTGGAGGAGCTGCTTACTGCCTCTGTGACAGTAAGGGTAGTGATGTTCCAGTTTTAAAAGGAAGAACTTTTATTTGTAGTATAGAACTGATGGGCTTTTTTGATATTTAGCGGGCCACACCAGGTGGAAGCCATTGCTAGCAGCAGCAATATCCAAGAACAAGGTTTCATTAGCTGACATGCAATTTCTGTAACATTATAAAAGGAAAGTACATTTACATCATGTATATAAATTAATAAAGTCAGACATTAGCTGCTAGCGAACGGCCACACAGCATCATTCTTATAGGTTACAGTACTGAAACAGCTCTTCAGATAACATCAAGTTTCACTGCCCACTGGAAAACAACACTGGGCTAGTATATCACCAAAAAAAAAAACAAAAAAAAAAAAAATAAGCTTAGTTATGGACCAGCAAAAGGTCCTGGCCTTGTCCCCTATATAAATCTATATGTCCTAATGTAGCACTACGTGTGCGCACACCTGTTTCTGTGAATTGTGGGGGCCTCACAGACGTCTGTTCATTTCTTGGAAACCCGCCTTCAGCAGAACTTCTACTAATTTGGTGGACCATGCACATCCAGACAACTGTATACAAGTCCCAGGTTACATGAGAATAAAATCAGTCAAGTTAGTTAGCAAAGCTATATGCAGAAGACACCACTAGGTGGCAGCACCGTCATCAACAAAGACATGGGAAAACAGGGAGCAATGTATATTTACATATTCTCATTCTGGGAAGATATCAGGAAGAGGAAAAAGCCGGAGTAGACCACTGGTTTATCACAGATCCTTTATTTTCCAAAAAAAAAAAAAAAAGAAAAAAAAAAAAAATATCCACATTCTTCAGGTATAGAGTTTGAAAAACAAAGTGAGACAGAAGGAGAGAGGCAGAGTCTGGTACAGCTGCTGCAGCCCACTGAGGGCGGATTATACAGAAACATTCAGACATGAGCCGAGCTTTTCTACAGCGGCACGCAGTCCCACAATCAGCTGCTGCGGTTATGTTTCAAGAAGGAGAAAACACATTTACCCAAAGGGACCTTATTCATATTGTACTCAGTCATAGCTGGGCCTTCAGTAAGAGTAGAGAAGTACAGGGGATTAAATGTGGATAACCAATGGCACCCGAGCACTTTAAAAAGAAGGGGCAAGGGGTAAAGTAAAAGGTTTGGGGGGTGGGTGGAGGGGTGGTGGTACTGCAGCAACAACGATGAGCAATTGGCTGGTACCGATCAATGAGGTTCTTCAAGATACGTCTGAAAAGAGAAAGAGGCCAATGAAAAGGACTTAATGACTTGAACTTAATCCAGGTAGCAACAGTCAACCATACAAGAGACATTAAGTTGAAACTAATTAGACTTGATATATTTTTTAAATGCAATATCATTCTTTAATATCATTCATTTATCATGCGTTAAGTCAGCTAACTAATGGAGCTAATAATCTCCATTCCCCAGCTGAAAAAAGTACAAGCCTGTTTATCTTAAAGACTTTAGCTTGACTATATACTTGCAGTACAGTAACTATTCTCACCAAAGAATAAATCTCAAGTAATCAAAAATCTTTTCCTGAAGAACATCTGGTTAATGTTTACAATACAATAACTAACAAACAAACAAACAAAACTACCGACGAACAGCCTCAGTGCACAATATGAAAAGGCACTGTCTGTATGATACATGTAGACTTAATACGGATACGTATATAGGAGTCTATATTTGGCTGTTGCACAGTTCTGTTACTTGCACTAATACCGTATACCATACATACGTTCTGATCCTATATATTTTAATCTTACATAGAATACATTGTAAATTTTCCTAATTTATATTCAAACAAACACATACATATATTTGTCTTCTCTGTAGTAATTTTTCTTATTTAGTACTTGGAATTCATATTGTAATTGTTAAGTGCCTGTGGTCTGGGAGCGAGTCCAGAGTAAGATTTCATTGTACAGTACAACTGCTTGTTTCTCTGTGCATGTAACAAATGCTTGAATCTTGTAGTTCAATTCTACCATGTGTATGTGATTGGCTGAGCAATGTTCTATACCTGCCCATGAAGGTAAGCTAACAGCTACTGTGGGGATAAAAGAGCAACTCTGCTAGGTGTGTAGCTTATATCACGGTATGACGGTAATACATGCAATTAGCTCAGACAATCAGAGGGAGCATGGTCCCCTGGATCGTTTACAGGTGGAAGTTTTAAATAGAGCGCAGGCGATTTGCTCTCTTCCAAGTGTCTCGTTTACCGTCTAGGTTTGATATTACCCATGGTTCTCCCTAAACATCTCAGGGGTTCCCATCAGAGTCCAGTATGGCAGGGCTTATGCTCTGGACACACCCAGATGACTGGACTTGTATCCAAGAGACTTCATTTCAATTGGGTTGTGAGTTTACACGTTTACTGTATTTTAATATTTATTAGTTTCCTACATGCACTTCTGGACGACGAACTTATGGGTCTGAAGCATCGCTTCATTCAACATTACTATGGAACAAGTTGAGACGAGTCTCAGTCTTTTATTTAAAACCCACTCCTCTTCCCGTAAACGGAGCTGCTGATTCCACAGATACAGCTGAGACGCCTGTCCATTTATTGTGGAACTGAGGATACCATATAGGATAGCCACCACAAGCTATTTTTAATAAAACTGCTGTTAAGCATTTGCTGAACTACAGGCGTGGGGAGCTCAATTTTCAAGCCAGAGGAATAGAGACATTCTAGTCATCTACTGCAGCAAAATATTAAGGGATATAAACAATCCCTGTAACAATAAAAGGGAAATGAAATCTTAATCTGAACAGTACTTAATGCTGATACTAAACTCTCACACTGTCACAGCACCAGTAATAAACTACGATTCCTGTTTTTTTTCCCCTTCATAGTACATCAAAAACAAGAGACAATCTGTGACATGTAAATTCTAAATGTTTGTGACGGGGAAATGAAGTTAGTCTTTTTACAGTCTTGCATGTTTAGCCAAGTTGGAGATTTATGGACTTGAGTATAAACACAGTCAGAAAAGAGAAAGCTGTCACCATGGATTTAATAAGGTTTGAATACGTACAGCTGGCAGGCCTGGCCCCATACCGCCGCATGATCTGGTCTTGTGTGAATTTCACAAATGACTCATATTGTTCTGCAATAAAGAGAGACAGGAATGAGCATTTAAATGCAAGTCAGCTGGTTAAACACAATTAGAAACTAATATCACAACAGGTAACACATACTGAGGGGTTCAAGTCTAACTTCACAAAAAAAAATCTGGATTCCTTAATTATTCGGTGCATCATGTTCTTAAAACTTCATAATGATTCGATTAACAGAATTCTTGGATTTAATTAGGACATTAGTGCAACATGAGCATCAATGAATGTTAATGACTCCATCATAAACGCAGACAGTGACACTCGTGTACACAATCGCCTTGTCCACAGGAGCCTTCTTTACCTGCCAGTTTTGTGTTCAAGATCTGCTCGTACTCCTCACGGATTTTCTCTTCATGGTCTTTAAGAAGGCGCTCACACAGGTAGCCCACCTGCCGCAGCGTAAATGTGGGCTGGTCTTTCTTCAGTGACGAGGCACCTGGAAGAACACAGTACAAGCCTTGTTACCACGTACTTAAAATCAATTATAAAGTGTACCAAGCAGAAAAGAACGCACACCTGTATCCACATGCAGAAGTGGGGCTTCTTAAGACTAGACCAATATTAGCAAAATCCGGTCCGTAAATTCAGCATGCAAAACTGATTTTCAGGCATGCATGTTCTACATGGCCACAACGAAAACACCATGTTTGTTTCTTTGGACTGCATTTTACTGTATACGCCATGTTTTCCTTTGTTTTAACCATGTAGCTCTTGTTTAGTCTTATGTTTATACTTGCTAGAGATGGAAATTTTACCGATACAGGTCAGTATCAGCAATTAGAATACACCCATGGCTGATATCTCGAATCACTCACGCCAGTAGATGCAAAATCAACTTTGGCAGTATGGTTTAAATCAGCAGCAATAATAATAATAATAATAATAATAATAATAAACAATAATAATGCCACTTCATTTGTAGCAAATAATAGTAGTAAGTAATTGTGACCGACATACTATTTGGAATTCTTAAGGTAGGCCATAAATAATCCTTTCACAGCATCACAGCTTTAAAAATAAATAAATTAAAATTCATATACTGTAGCTGCAATATCTCAAAGCCACTTTTCCACCACATGGTGCTGCCTAAACTCTACTCTGCTTTTTTGTTTTAGACCAAGTTAGAAAATGATGCCATCCTCAAAGCTCCTTCCAGTAGTCTGACTTGCTGCCACCAGCCTCTGCTTTATAAAGTTAACCTTTTCAGTTTTATGCTGCATTGCTATGACGACCAGCTACTTGGGGAGTGCTATATCTGCAGGACAAAGTAGCTGGTACTAAGACGAGGAGAGCTAATGAGCAGGCAAGGCCTTTTTCAGTGACTTCAGATTTACCACTGTGTAGCAGCTGAATATGATCCAACGGTAGTCCAGAGTGTTCTGAGGCAGTGAACGTTAGAACCATCTACTGAAGGAACCAAGTTGCGTCACACCAGTTAGCTGCTTTATGGAGCAGGACATTGCTGTAAGGATTGGATTGCATTCAGCAATCAGAGCATTAGTGATTAGTCCTGGATCACATCCCAAAGGTCACATGGGTTTGATTTTTTAGAGCTCTTAAAATAATTTGAGCATAAACTAAATATTCACGTTTAAAAACATTAATAGCTGATCCTACTAAACATATGAGCAGTCATTGAAACACTGACCCGAGGGTGAGCTGGGGGAGGAAATTGTGGGGCAGGGACTTGAACCCTCAGCATTGCCACAAGCCTCCGTCTGGTTGAAGGCCCCCTCCAACTGCCGCCGCCTTTGGTAGCGGCTGTACTCCTGCCGGATGTTTTGGAAGATCTGCTCTGTAGATTCAAGAACAAAAATTCACAACTTGAGCGACACGAATCAAGGACCCATGAAAATAAGTCAGTGCTGTAACCAAACATGGTATTTTGGTACTTTTACAGAAAGAGTAGTTATTAATTTTGTTTAGTAATGTCCAAAATAAACACCAAACATTTACATTGGTACAGGCCTGATCAAGTCAGAATTTAAAGGGCAGCATCTGTTTTTTTGGTTTTTTTTTTTATAATCAAACACACACCATTTCATTAGGCTGGTACACTACAAAGTATGCAAAGCAGCAATACTACTTCCATCAAAACCATCTACATAACATACTGAAAGTGTAACAATCGAATCAGGAAGATGTTACAATATTTTACTACAAATGTTCACAGGAAATCAAAGTTCCTATTCTATGACTCACTACTTTGACTATTTGCCAGATTGTGCATTAATCATTTAGCATTTACGTTCCAGAGATCCACCACAGCCAAACCACAACAAAAGGATATCATGTACAGCAAGTCATTTTCAGCTTTAGTCGCATACAAAAGTGATCACTGCTCAAAATGATTGCTCAACACTTCAATTCATTCATTAATAAAAGCTAGGGTTAGGGTTAGGATCAACTGATTTCCAAAAGGTATTAAAATAGATATTTAATTTGGCATTACTTATTTATTTGCCAATGCAATTCTAAGACCACATACATACATAAAATAAATAAGACCTTTTGGCCACAATTCAGGTCCTCTTTCCAGACCACGATCACACCACCACATTTAGACTGAGACTTCTATAACCACTGTGAGCTGCTTCTGATCATCAAGGCCATTTGTCTGGCTCTGTGGTGAAAGCAACCCATTTATGGCAGTTGAATCTGGACGACATGCCTGAAACGAAGGGAGGGTGTAATGAAATCAGGAACTTCATCCTTTGTTCTAGAAAAAAAAACTGGGCTGGGTGTCATTCTCCTTAGAGTCATGACTCTGCTGTCTTTAATGAGCCATGAAAAATCAGTTTCAAGTTCAAGTGAACATGGCAGTTAGCAATACTAATGCCAAAAACTGTGCAAGTATATGAACTACTCCAGTAACCTCAAAGCATAGGGGAGGAGATCAATAGGACGGATAAGCTGCAGATTCAACATAGCCCTCCGTTCCCAAGATAACTGACTGTACCAAACTGGAATTCTGTTGTCCTTTGATTGAATCTGGCAGAATTACTTTGCAGCCCCCACAATGTTCCCTAGCAAAAATTGGGTACCAAGTAATTAGCTGCAACCAACTCATTGGCTGAAGTTCCAAAACTACATAGATATTAATTAAATCAGCCCACTGATGAAGAAACCATCAGGCGCCAATGTACTGCGCAACTGTTTTACACAGAGCTTTGGCCCATGTTCACTTGTTCATTCGAAACCCTTAATTAACTGAGCACTTGAGCGAGCAACGAGATTAACTGCAGAGAGTAAAGGCAAGGCACAAATAAACACGAGAGCAAAAATGTACAGTGCTCAACAGCAGTATTTACCATTAACACGGTGCATTAACAACACTGTGCATTAACAACAGCCCATCGCGTCCACTGTAAACACAGTCAACCAACAATGTGATAAACACAGCATCGTCATTATGGATTCTACTGTTAACACACTATGGAGCAAGTTACTAACAGCAGCATGGGAAGCTTCAAATCACCCCACATCTGCATCTAAACTGAGAACGGAAGCTGCATTAGGCCAATATTTACATTTCTAGAACAAAAGGCACAAGCTAGAAACATATGATGGAACCATTCCCTTCCAGAGCTTCAGTACTGCACCACTGATCACAGCTGTAACACACATGATCGAGCTTATACGAGTACGCCGGCAACAGACAATGAAAGACGAGGTTATGGAAAATGGTTGGTGTAGCTCACTTAAAAGTAAATGCAGTTCCAACAACTACAGGAAGTGTAGCTGTGATATAGCTTCTATTGTTGGGTTGCACCACAAAAAGAAATCTCTGGTTACACAGACACCACCACCAAAGTGAGACGAAGACACGAAGCACATCATTTCAGTAGTGTATTAATAGTCTAATTAGTTACAGTAATTCCAATGTGACTACTCACGCCTCCCCCAGCCCCAACGTGAGGAAGGCCTCAACGCAGTAAAGCAGAGGGGCGCATATCTATCCGTATCAGAACTACACAGAAATAATCTATGCAAAAACACACACACATAGGGATGATACTTTAAACAGAGAGGAACAGCAGTATCAGTACCGCCATTAATATTATTATTATTATCCCCTTTAATAACTTGGGAGGAATCAAGCTGCAGTAGTACTCGACAAGTTCATACCAAATTTAAAATTCATTTTCAGCCAGTAGACTATAAAAAGAACAGAACTACTGTCCAACTACACCCTCATTTCAAACTACACCTCCAATTATCAGCAACGATGGAATAAAAACCACACACTTATGAGACAAGATCAAACGCTGCCTCAAACGATGTCAACAAGAGTTCTTAATTTGTGTAGCCCAATATGAATCAGTCAAACAGCTCGACAGGCCTCAGTGAGAGCATGTGATCATCTGTATTGATCCACTGCTCCTAAGCCACAGGCCAGGGCTTCCCATTCGGGTGGGGTGACTGCATTCAGATACATCCTCCCAGGACATCTCCAGAAACTCTGCCACAGAGAGACAGTCAGGTCTATGGACACTGCATGGTCTATAAACAAGAGATCACAACTTCTGTGTCTTATTGACATAATGAAATTTAAGAAAACAGCTTATAAATTAGCATTAATGTATACATCCAACAAGATGACAACTGCAAGCCAACAGCCCATCCTGCCTCGCCAGACACAGACCATTCGTCTGGTCTATCCTGTAGTAATAACCCAACACAAAAATAAAATGAACCACAAACAGTCGACATGATAATCAATTAGTTGAGCCATTATGGATCAGGACAAGCTGCCTCGCTGTGTTTGAGCTTCAACCGTAAACAAAGAGCACAAAGAAGATGTCAGCCTCGCAACTTCTGGTTAATGGAACTAAACCAACGACTGCGCAGCGTTAACAAGTGAATGAGCTACGCTAGCCTTTAGCTGCTGTAGAGCTGGCGCTAGCCTACCGTCACTGTTTTTATTTAATTATTTATCTAGCTTTTTACATTTTTCACTAACTTTACTTTATTTTCTAAGTTTCACCGACTGCTGGCACGCTGTGCTTTTACTGTGGCTCCTTTAGTTGTTCGGACTAGCTTCGATGTGCTCGTTTTCCCCTCACTCTTTAAATGGCACTCACTTAGAAAAAGGCTAACAACAGTTAGCTTAGCTTACGTTAGGTTGCATAGCCAAACGATACGCACCCACACGTCGATTTAAACGGGGTACAAGTAGAACTTCGACATGGTACGACTACCAAAACGCCGGGTTTCATTCCCTGTCGAAAAAAATAACCAGTCTAAATAGCTGGGGAAAGTTACAACAGCTGTCCAGGAAATTTAAGAGGTTCGTGGACAAAGCTAGCTTAGCTTAGCAGTCACGGCACGGCTAACGGAACCCATTTACCAACAACTTTTCTCCAAAATATTCGGTTTAGCAGCTGATGAATAACTTATTTAGCCGTCGTGAACACACATGGGATATGTTAATGCTACTCGCACTATTGAACAACTGTATTGACGTCTTACGGCTCCAATCTTTTCATCGTTTTCTGTAATAAGTCGGGTTTTCTCTAAAATGGAGTCCCTGTAGAGGAACCTCTGTCCCCCTAGACATGGTCCCATCAGACTATGGTGTAGGAACGTTTCCCCTTTGAATGTTTGTACTCAAATTTTAAAATAAAAACACGATGGAATCAACATTTCAGCATTTCTAAATCATGAAGACACCCATGGCCCAGACTTTCAGTGCTTTACTACACAATACCGCTGTAAATTTGGGCTCCATTGTGAACAAACCTGTCGACGAGATGTTAGCATCACCGGTTAGCGACCTCGGGCCCCCTTCCAGAAACCACGGTCCCTACATGGAAATAACAATAACCGGCCTGTTTCTCACCTGGGGTTAACCTGTGCTCTCCTCCCATGGGTTGAGGGGATGCGGGATTCGGTGGAGTCTCTGTAGGCGGCCGAAGGCTGCATCTTTGCGGGGACGGAGCGGCCGGGCTTCCCGGTAGCGGGTTGCACCTTCTCCGCTTGGGAGACTGAGGGCTGAGGAGGGCCTCAAACTCCATGGATCGTTTTAACGTAGCACCACAGGCCATGATTACTGAGCGGATAAAAACGACAACCAAATCGGGGCTCTTAAAAATAAAATTGCCCAAGCTTTCGGGTGGAGGAAAATAAGCAAATCCTCTTTCTCTTCCACCCTTTCTCTCCGTAGGCTTTCTTTATTAGCTCACACTTAACCTCCCCCTCCTACTCGCACCGGTTTGTATTTTCCAACTGCCAATCTCGAGCCAAAACCCCGAAACGTCACAATGCCGGACTGTACCATATAGCCGACAGGGGGGAGTCCGTGTTGATGTTTAATCAGCCGTGTTAAAATTACAGTACGTCTTTCTTTTTTCCGGTTTTACACATACACAGTTCCCCCTTCTATTTTACCGTCGTCGAAATGACTCACATCGCTCACCTTTTTTCTCCTCACCTGCTTCCATCACACTTCAAGCTCTTATCCGGCGTATTCTACTTACAGAGACTGTTTATTTTGCAGAATAAAGCCCAGACCTCCCCTAAACGAAGCTGCAGCACATAGTTTGTTTGAATGCAATTATGTTTATTTTTGCATCATATTTGTTTTCCATTACAGCACCTTTATGACATCAGTCAGCTCAGATACAATGAAATTAGCCCATTTTCTATTTTATGCAACCACCTACTTATGTGGATCAAGCCAGTAATGTCCATTATTATGACTATGCCTTTTATTATAGGGGACCCTGACTATTACAGCAGGCCACAGTATGGTGTACACGTCCAATACGGTTCACAAATGTTGTAAAAACAAGAAAATGTGTTTAATTTAATGTGTTTAATTTAAAACAGGAAAAAAATAGATACATACTCTGTTTTAAGGTATACCAGTCTTAACAGTCAGGGTTCCCTTAACAAAGTGCCTTTCCCACACTCAAGGACGCTTAACTATCAAGAACACATGTAGGTACACAATGGCATTGAAGTACCGGAGGAACAGATAGCATAGTGAAAATGAGTGATAGAGTTTTAATAGAGATTTAAATAAAGATAGAGAGCAGGTATCCCATTCAGGCCTGTGGAGAGTATTTCCCTCATAGAGGTCACTTTAACACTAGGAACATGAGGAAGGCCTAAAAGACTCAATCACAAGGCACAGGGCAGGATATGTAAATTCTGAGGCTTAACCAGGTAAGCCAGGCAGAGATTCGTATGTGAAGGACCTTCCTTATTCTGAACAGGCAGAGGGGATTCAATGCCCAGACCCCAAGCACCTACCCCAGTAATTCAGAGCCTTAAAGTAAAATTTAATCATTTTGTTTTCCAAGTGGTCTTACTGAATTATGACCAAACTCAGCCCTTTTCTGTGAGCCACACATCACTACACAGTCAGCCTTGTTGATCCGCAAACCTTCAGCATGTAAGCCCATGCCAGTTTCAGAATGAAGATTTAATTTGTGGTTTAAAAGATGAAAATGTGAAATTCCGTCGAGAGGATGGCGATCTCTACCCATCCAAATGCCAACAAACCAACGTGTGGTCAATGTAAAGCGAATTTATTAGTTACATGGCCCTTTTACTACGAAAACTGCAAATACATGAACGAACCACAAACCATTTTTAAGCCCACCATGGCCGTATGGTTTTGGCCTGTATGATTAGGTTGAGTTTGCTGTATTCGCGGCCTGGCTACATCTCAGCTGCCTGTTTTTAATCTGGCTAGTTATGTGGTCAGGGCAAATGTGTTTGTGGTGAGTGGACGCATGCTTCATAGTGAAGGTCACTGCAGTGTTGGTACTCGAACATCAGCTTTGATATTGGAAATGGTGAGGCTGAAACCGGCTTCCCATCTGCCAGCTTGTTATTCAAATTTTTCGTTCCACATTTAATGGTGCAGTGGTTGCAGGTGCCAGAATGTCACAGTGGCACCACTAGAACGGAAAAGAGAACCTGGCGAGAAACTTCCCCACAGGCCACAGTTTTTACCCACAGGCCATCAGGTTCCTAAACAAGCTGTGCGCCTTTCACCAATACTGCTATGATTTTTAAATAATTCATTTGCATTTTATTGAATTAAATATGTGCTTGATCACCTAGCAACCAGCGAGAACTCTGACCTGTTAGTGTTTCTTTAAGACGCCTCCTATTCTGCACCCATTACCTGTATTAACTGCACTTGTTTGAACTTGTTACCTGTATAAAAGACCCCCGTCCACACACTCAGTCAATCACACTCCAACCTATAAACAAGACAAGACTGCCAGTGTGGTTCCCATCCTAAAGAAACCCTTTGCTGGATCCCTCAGACATCAGCAGTTACAGACTGGTGTCACTTCTTTCTTTTCTCCCAAAAATTCTTGAACAATCAACTCTTCTTTCTTCTCTCCCAGAACCAGCTTCAGGACATCAACCAGTCTGGCTTCAAACCAGCCCATTTCACGGAAACTGCTCTCATCGCAGTAACTGAGAGGCTTCAGACAGCGAGATCAGCCAAACTGTCCTCAGTTCTGATTCTGCTCGACCTGTCTGCGGCCTTCGACGCGGTGAACCACAAGATCCTCCTGTTCGTCCTCACCGATCTTGAAATCACCGGCACTGCATGGAAGTGGTCTGAGTCCTACCTAGAGGACCGCCACTATCAAGTAACATGGAATGGGTCCACGTCTGCTCTCCACCGGTGTCCCTCAAGGCTCTGTGTTGGGTCCTCTTCTCTTTTCTCTTTACACTCGTCCTCTCGGCAGAGTAATCTCCTCTCACAGCTTTTCTTATCACTGCTATGCTGATGATACTCAACTCGTGCTTTCCTTCCCATCATCTGATACACAGGTCTGCAACCGCATCTCAGCATGCCTGACCGACATCAGCTCATGGATGACAGCTCACCACCTTAAACTCAATCCCAGCAAGACTGAGCTGCTGTTCATCCCTGGCAGTACGAGTCCTCACCGTGATCTCACCGTCTCATTCGGGAACTCCTTGATCACCCCGACTGAGGATGCCGGAAGCCTTGGAGTGATTCTGGATGGCCAGTTATCGTTCTCAGCTCATATAGCGAACCTGACTCGGTCATGCAGATTCCTCCTCTACAGCATCCAGAGGATACGGCCCTTCCTCTCTCAGCAGGCCACCCAGCTGCTGGTCCAGTCTCTGATCATCTCATGGCTAGACTACTGCAGCTCGTTCCTGGCTGGTCTTCCTCTACGGGCCATCAGGCCCTGCAACTGCTTCCAGCATGACACTGACCCGAAACACACAGCCAGGGTGACTAAGGAGCGGCTCCGTTAGAAGCATGTCAAGGTCCTGGAGTGACCTATCCAGTCTCCAGACCTGAACCCAGTAGAGAATCTTCAGAGGGAGCTGAAACTAAATGTTGCCCAGCAACAACCCCGAACCCTGAAAGATCTGGAGAAGGTCCATATGGAGGAGCGGGCCAGAATTCCTGGTGCAGTGTGTGCAGAGTTGGTCGAGAACTACAGGGAACGTCTGACCTCTGTAATCGCAAACAAAGGTTTCTGTACCAGATATGGAGTTCTGTTTTTCTGCTGTATCAAATTTTTATTTCATGCAGTAAAACGCAAATTATTTATTTAAAAATTATACAATGTGATTTTCTTGTTTTGTTCAGAGTGTACCTAAATTAAAAATTACAGACCTCTCCATTCTTTGTAGGTGGGAAAACTTGCAAAATCGGCAGCGAATTAAATATTTATTTTCCCCACTCTATATATGTGTGTGTGTATATAAATAAATAAATAAATAAATATATTTGGGAAATGTGGGGCAGTTGTGGGCTGGGGTTATGGAACCAGCCTTGTGACCGGAGGGTCGCCCGTTCGATTCCCTGAACTGACAGTAACGACTGAGGTGCCCTTCAGCAAGGCACCTAACCCCCAACTGCTCCCCGGGTGCCATGGATAGGGCTGCCCACCGCTCCGGGTAATGTGCTCACTGCCCCCTAGTGTGTGTGTTCACTAGCGAGTGTGTTTGTGGGTGTTTCACTTCACGGGTTAAATGCGGAGACTTAATTTCCCCACTGTGGGATCAATGAGGGATATATATAATGTATATATCTCTGTTATCTCTCAGACTATCTTTGTCTGATAAACCCCTCCTGTGTTTGTGTATTTTGTATTTAGTGTGTGTTTTGTATTTATGTAATATTTACTCTTTTATATCACTTTATTTAATATGTGTAGTCAGTATGTATATTAAGTTGCCCTGCTGTATCGACCTGAGCCTCACCACCAGCATTTCAATGCATACATTTTCCTGACATGTTGTGCAAATGACAAATAAACCTGAAACTTGAACTTCAGCTCTGTTTGGGAATGAGCTGCCATCTCAGAGCACATTTCCAATCATGACCAACTTTGCCTTGCAGTGCTTGGGTCCTGGAGTTTGCGTCGGAATGGATGGCGGTTCTGAAGGTGTCCGCTGCAGACATGGTGTGTGTAACTTTATTAAAACTAAAGGTCTGAAGTTTTTGAACGCCATATGTAACTAACTCCATAGGGGCCAGGACCACATGTAGCCCCGGGGCCCATAAGCAGGTTAAAGCACCCTTATGAATGCAGAATGTAATAGACCAGAGAGGGATAGGGGTGATCGGGTCGTCACACAGTAGGTGTGAATCCTCGCAGTGGCATCCTGTACACACTGTAACCTAGGGCTTTGATAGGGAGACCAGGTAGGAGATATTTACAGTGGTCTAGCCGAATCCGCCGCGTGCCTGGAGAGTGACTATGAAGATGGGAAACTGTTGTTTCAAAAGCAGAAGTGATATTAATGTTGTGATATTAAAGGAGGTGGTGGTGTCAAAGATAGCTCGGAGACTGCGGATGTGGACACTAGGTATTACAACAATCCCATCACTGATGCCAAAGGCAGAGCCAAGTCTTCGCTTTGGAGCCAAAAACAACAATCTCAGTTATGTTAGCACGTTCATGATCATACATGTCTGTATGTTGCAAATGCCATCTGATAATGCTGGCGGATCTGAGGATCTGAGAGTCGTCTGCATGAAAACGTGGGTTGCCATGGTGTTTTACATGAGTAAGTGGCATGGGGTAAAGAGTAGCGGACCTAAAACTGATTTCTGGGTTTTGTTTAGTGGCTAGCACTCACAACTTCCTACTATAAAGAAAACAACGAACTGGGATGGGCTATTGATGTTGGAGTGTGTTACTTACCTGCCTTGTTCTCTATGTATAGTGGTCACCGTGTGGCTGTTGTTGTCGTCAGGACTGTGGTACTGTAACTTAAGAATTCGTATGTGACGTCCGCAGTTTTATGAATGCACATCACAATAATCAAACTGGAGTTGCTTAATACTTTTATTATTAAAAATGATTTAGACTATACAGACTAAACTGTCCCTATGCAGTCATACAGCCATACAGTATGCATGCCAGATAAACAGCCAAAGCACTACAGGGTCACTTAAAGGTCATCATAACTAATTATTATTATTAATACAGAATTACTGTAGTACTGAAAGTAAATACAGGGTCTGGGAATATCACATCTAGGACCTAGCAAGTGGGAATAACTGACCACAACTATTTTTTGGAGGAATAGTTTTTAAAAATGAAGCTTGGTTTTAAGTTTGCCCATAGTCTTGGGTCTGGCAACTTGGTATTGTGCTTGTGCAACCACAGTAGGCCGTAGTTCCTTCTGGACCAAAAAAAAAAAAAAAAGGATTAATGATGTCGGCTTTTGTGATGCGTGGTGTAACCTGTTTGAGAACAACTTCTGTTTTGGCTGGTAAGTACAATTTAACACAGCTTAAATGTCATTTTACACATACATATACAGGGGTTGGACAATGAAACTGAAACACCTGGTTTTAGACCACAGTCATTTATTAGTATGGTGCAGGGCCTCCTTTTGCGGCCAGTACAGCGTCAGTTGGTCTTGGGAATGACATATACTGCGTCCTGCACAGTGGTCAGAGGGAGTTTAAGCCATCCTTCTTGCAGGATAGTGGCCAGGTCACTACGTGATGCTGGTGGAGGTTCGTCCTTCTTGGTGGTATGCTGACATTACCCTGGATACCGTGGCTCTTGATACATCACAAAGACTTGCTGTCTTGGTCACAGATGCGGCATCAAGACGTGCACCAACAGTTTGTCCTCTTTTGAACTCTGGTATGTCCCATAATGCTGTGTGCATTGCAGTATTTTGAGCAGAACTGTGCTCTTACCTGCTAACTGAACCTTCACACTCTGCTCTTACTGGTGCAATGTGCAGTTAATGAAGATTGGCCACCAGGCTGGTCCAATTTAGCCATGAGACCTCCCACACTACAATGACAGGTGTTTCAGTTTCATTGTCCAACCCCTGTACCAGACATATACAAATAATGGTGGTTCATTCAGGTGACTGTCTGAGGTGACTGTGGAGAATTTCTTGCTGAGCCAGCTGATGTTAAGCTTAGTTTGAGCTAGCTTCATTGTTAAGGCATTATTTTAGCCATTAAGAATGTTTTACTTATTCATATCCATATTCACATTTACATACTCCCTACTATCCAGGAGTCCAAATCACTAAGGGAACCCAACATCACAAAATCTTGAATCTGTGATGGGCTCTTTAACCTTCACCGTTAGCTCAGTTAGATTTTCTCCTGTGAATGTATTTTGAATATGAAGCCCGATAAAGATGTACCTGGGGAATCTGTAAAAGTGACACCCTATACCTGACAGACCCGAAGTGAATGAGAGGCCAGGAAAGCACAGCTGTTCTCGCTCTGTGCAATGCAGGGGTCTGTTAGCAGTCCTAACTGGAGGTTAGTGTACTCCTCCAAGCGTGTTGAGCTCTCCAAAGATGAGTTCGAAAAGATGCATTATCCTGCACCCTCCTAGCGCTGGTAGTATCATGTGACTGAAGGGACCTGGCAAGTGGGAATTTACTAGCTGACGGTTTTATCCAGAGCGGCTTCCAAGATCAATGTAGTGTTAGGAGTCTTGCCCAAGGACTCTTATTGGTGTAGCACAGGGCATTCACCCAGACCAGGAATCGAACCCCAATCTCCCACATGTCATGGTAGCTCGGAGACAAGTGTTGTTATCCGTTGCGCCACACCAACCACCAAAAACCACGTTTGGGTTCATGTTTACACATGGTCTTGCGATTTTTTGTTTTTCCTTCGTATTTGGACAATGATGCCATAGAAGCACATGGCACATTTTAAAAACGCATGGGTCTGGTAACTAGCTATTACGCTTGCGCATAGATTATAATGCCAGGCTTTTGTGATGCATGGTGTAATCAGTTTCAGAGGGATTTTAACTTCTGTATTTGCTGGCAAGTACAATTTAACACAGCTTAAATGTCATTTTACACAGAAACCAAACATACACACGCAACTTTACAGCACAGGACTATTTCAGCTGCTCCCAGGCAGGCGGATTAGGTTGGTGCTTGAGGGTAGCCGGGAGAGAGTTGGAGGAAGATAACGATACCAGGTCATGTATGCCACAGACTGAGCTTTTTGGAGAATTCAAAAAGATTGGTTGATGCTACACAACCGTTGTGCCACCTGTTGTGGCATATGGAATTTTTCTTGACCTCTGAAAACACTGGTGCCCAGCAGTCTGTACCTTGATGGTCCAGTTGAGTTTTGTAGGATCTCTTTGTCTTGGTTGACTACTTGTGTTAAAGGTGATCGTCTGTCAGATAGGCGGGATTAACCAGGAGGACTATTTAAACTGAGTTAACAGACGGTAACTATGAGCAAACCTTATAAAACCTTTTCCTTTTTTATTTTGTTGGGTTTTCTGAAGCTGACATTTTCAGGGTAACTCAGCAACCTCTTCTGTTGTTGTGTAAGTAATATTTTGCAACAGATTGCCACATATGAAAAGCATATCTATACTGCATAACTAGTGCTGGAGGAGGAGATAAGCGCGGGTACTCTCCCGAGTTGACGCGTGTATCGGCAGATATTGGCAAATCATTCTTACAATCTGCGTTCCGATCTGAATTTCTTCACTGAATAAAATGCGAATAGCAGTTTTTCACGTCATGCATTTATTTATGCAAAGGACGGCCATTTGCCATACTATACATTTTATCATATCTGATCATTTACCAATGCAAAATCTATATGCTACTATATATTATATGTGTGAACTGTTACGTGTGTTTCATGCTTCTACCCAGACTAAGAATTTGTATTTTGCATTAAAATCAACAAACCATAATAACGATGGTGTGAAACACGGTAGTTCCAGTGCTGCTCTGCATCTGTTTCCGTTCAGTGAATGTGCGTTCCCGGGAAACTGATTTCTACGGGGGGAATGTGAATGTGAGGGGGGAACTGAATCGGATACAACACCGGCAGCTTGTTAGAAGTGGTGGTACACATAAAGTCACGGTAGGCCAAACCGTAAGATGTAGAAGTGCCAGTAGCGCATACCTCACTCTCTCTCTCTTTGTACACCCACACATACAAACAAACAGCCCCAGGGCGGTTCCAACCCCAGCCCCTCCAAACCAGAGTCATAGCAAAGGTAACCAACAGAACACAAACAGTCAAAACTTTCATAAACACACAGCAGTTTACTGTACAAACATAAAACCCTGAGTTTCTGTGTGTTACTGTACATCAGTAAACATATATTGTACATACTGGCCAATATACATCCTCTGTTTTTACAACATGCAACCTGCCACACAATAAAATAGGAGGATGTTTTTATCTAGCGTCTTTACAGCTAAAAACAACAGCAGGAATGAATGTCAGCTTTAGATTCAGTAATATGTGGTAAATAAAGTTGAGTTATTTGAGATTAGGCTATGCTCTGTGCTAGCAGTTTACGCTCTCTTGTGTTTTGCATGAATGGCTTTGATGTGATGATAATTGGATGAATGTTAAATGGGCTTTCATCCATCTAAACTGGCTCTGCCTGAATCCCATTCTACAAAGACAAGGGCGATCTCAACATCAGTGAATGTGTCTGGGCTTATTTGGAACATGCAAAGCAGGAAATCAACAAAAACAACCAACTTCACCGACTGAACTGTGGCAAACGTCCGGAAAGATTCTCTGAAACTTAAAACTGTTTTTATTTACACTGAAAAACGAATAACAGAGACTGGTACTCTGGGGTTTGCACTGAACCGTGGGTAGCACAGACTCCCATTCACTCCCATTGTTAGCATCTGTGTTTTAAATATCGCTGATTTATTTTTTTCATCAATACATCATAATGACTTCGCCTTGAAATTTCCAGTTTGTAGAGGCTAGTTCAAAAGCTTGGGCCTGAGGATGACATCTCGGTGTAAAGTCCAGCTAATCCAGATGCTGTCTGTCTAAGGACTCGGAAAGAGTATCTCTGTCTTTCCTATCAGTCTGTTCAGCATGTTTGTCGTTCTTTGGGCCAGAAACGCAGGCTGTATTCCCTGGGCTGCACGCCCCACGTACACGCCTTAGCAGGGTTAGGAGTGCTCGTCTCAGCTCACGACAGCGTAGAGCATACACAAGCGGGTTCACGGCTGAGTTCACCAAGCACAGAGTTCCGCAGAAGGCGAATACCCGCTGCTCACTTCGATTTAGTTCCCGGGAGACGTCAACCACCATGATGGTGAGGCTAGGGACCCAGCAAACTACCAGGATCAGCAGGATGAACCCCAAAGTCTGCGCCAGACGGATATCCACACGCATTCTATCATGTCGTCCCTTTGTTGAACGCCCTGGTTTTGGAGTCTCCATGGCTGCTTCATGGTGGTGGGCCTTCCACAGGATTAGGGCATATGCTGCCAAAATCAGGAAAAGCACCACAAGCATGAGGCCGGCCCAGCAGCCCATGTACTGTGGTTTAACGTAGGGGAAGAGCTGAGAATACGGAGGCTCGCGTTGTCTCCATCCAAACAAAGGAAGGAAAGAGATCACAATGGTCAGAATCCATAAGGCCGATATCCCCAACAGGGACCTACGACGGGTCAGCAGAAGTTTGTAGCGCGGGGCCTGGCAGATGCACAGGTAGCGGTCCATTGAAGTTAGCAGAAGGCTACCAACAGAGCCAGTGAAGGCCATAGTGACACCCCCTAGCTTGAATAGGTATATTTTAGGATTCTCGTTCTTACTGTCATTGGAGAGGTGAAATTCCAAAAAGATAATGGGGAAGAAGGTGCTAGCCAAGACGTCAGCCATCGCTAGGCTCGCAATGAAGAGGTACGAGGGCCGCTTGCGTAATCTTTCGGACGTGCCGATGACCACCAGGACCAGTATGTTCTCTAGGAAAGTGATGGATCCAGCGAGGCAGCAAATCCAGATGATAATATTCTTCTCGGTGTCGTCCAGTACCCGGTAACATGACAGGTTCTCACACTTGTTGCCACCTAGTTTGACACAGATACATTTTATTATTATCACAGACTGCGAAAAAATTTTCAAGCATGCATAGACTTGACTGTTGATGTCTTTCTATGGCCAGCTACATATCAGGTACACTGGGTTTAAGATGTCGGAACAAAGGGTGTTCTCCAAAAGTGCTACCTTTAGGCAAATGAAAAGGTTCCAAAGCAAATATGTCCCCCCGACAAACGTGACTGGGTCCTCCTAATTACAATTCCTTAGTCAAAATGCCAACATCGCTCCATCGAAGCTAACACTTCTGTATACTGAACTGACCTCCACCATCCTTATTAGTTGCTTAGGCAGTAGCCTCGCAATGGGACTCTCTAGAGAAAGTCTGGTAGCACCATTCGCCAGTTAACATGGCAAAACCCCCACCTACATTTATATGTGGTTGGTGTGGGGCAACAGATAACACCACGACCTTCAAGCGAACTACCATGCCATGTGGAAACACTGGGGTTCAATTACCAATCTGGGTGACTATGCTGTGCTACACCAATAAAAGTCCCTGGGCAAGACTCCTAACATTACACTGGCCTACCTGTAGCACGATTAACCCTGTAAGTCATTCTGGATAGGAGCATCAGCTGAACACCATGAATGTAAATCATCACTGTCCAAAGAAAAACATGTATCTCCAAAATGACAACTTTACAGGAGAGGCCAAAAACCTCATTCAATTGTAATGTAAGTCAATGGAACCAGACGTCTTTCCAAAGACTTTTGGGCCAATTCTGTTGGTCCATTCATCATGCAGTTCTCACAGGGTGTAAACGGCAGCGGTTGTGATTAAATGATGTATAAAAGTCAAAATGGAGATACATGTTTTTCATCTGACAGCGACGAAATGTACTATCTGCCATGTTACCATGGTGAAGAACCAGCTACCACTAGAAGGCAATCCTAAAAACTGACTCGCTGGATAAACAGTCCCTGGGAAACAGGGCTATACGATAAGTGGAGTGTCTGTGACTGATGAAACACATTGATTCGTGTGGGACTAGTCCAAAACGATACTTGGAAGTGCGGCTAGCCAATCAGAATGCAACTGGCGGTATCCTGACAGTGTGGCCCGGTTAACGCACTACAGATATCAGACTCTCCGTCTGCATGTAGGAGGAGCATCGGGGCTGAGACTGTTTAGGCTGTGAGAGTCTACAGTTAGAATAATTATGGTTGTTATATGATAATGATAAAGTATAGTAGACATACTTCCTCGGTGCAATGATACGATGGAGGTAGCGATTTCATATTTTCTACAATGATCTAATGAATTCAGAGGACCCAGTGACGTTTGGAATGTACCAGATACAAATATTAGCATTGGAACAGAATTCTAAAAAAATAATATTCATCATTTTGCCAATTGGGCGACTTCAGGTAAACTGGACGTAGCACGTCAGCTACATGGCACTGACCAAGCTTTCAACAAGTATGACAGCATATGAAATGCTAACTTTACATGAGTATGGTCTCATTAGGTGACAAATAAAGTCAATAGTACAGCGTATAGACTTTAATCAGTTCCAAAAGTCCGTGGGAAAATACATGCCATCTTATTTTATTCTAGAAGTGCAGATAACAGAGCAGATACAGTACATGAGCTGTGGGTGAGTGGTTTAGATAATACAGATAAAAGCTTCACTGCATAAAATGGTATATTGTCAAATGACGGGGTATTTCACAGATTTTTCGAGATAGCTGCATTACTCTGGTTTGCTGTGAAAAGGTGCATATAGAGAAACCAGCTCTGAAACCAGCTTAGGAAACTAGACTTCTTAGAACACCCTGTGCGAAAATGTTTATCTATACAAACAGTTTCCTTTCTATATGCTGTATCGCAGCTCGTGTACAATGGAAAACACATTCTGATGTCTCCGAGAAAGGCCGTACCAGTTACACCCCTAAGGTTTGTGTCGCGGGTCGTTATTTAGTGGAGCTGAGTTACGGACTAGATCTTCCGAGAACCCCCCACATACATACACACACGGCAGTGTGATGGGCCTTCACACAGTCAAGCCATGGGCAGATTTTCACATTACCTAAGTATCTCATTTCACACCTACATGGTGGCGAATGACACATCTGTCTGTCCAAATTATTTTTAGAAAGTATTTTGATAATTTAAATTAAAATTAGAAAAAGAAAGTGTGTCTTGGCTGCTGTAAAGCTAACTCCGAACAGCACATATCATGGACACAGGAATGGTTTTGAAAGTGGTCTATAAAGTGTTTATAGGTAAATTTAAAGATGTGAATCTTAAAACTGTGTTTCGGGTATCAGAGACATCCGTAAACATTTACTACATTAACTTCCCTGTAGTTCACTTTCAAAGGAAATCCGTAATGGGGACATGTGGTTCCCATCACCACCACTCTGAACTACAACCGAGCAACTAAGTAAACTACTTTGGACTTTGTGTCCATTTCAATTAAGTTATGCACAAATTCACAAATCAGGAAAGCATATCTGGTGAGTTACATGTGACTGTATTTCTGCAAAACTGTCATATTGATAAATGTTATATACATATGGGATGTATTGGATGTATACATAATTTAACTTTCCAGTATACCATTTTTGCAGTGTTGCATTTCTACACTCTGCAGGCGTGGAACTGTAAACGCAGAGCTGAATTGCAAACTCATGCTTATTAGTCGACCACAGACCACAGAAGAACTGCAGGCTTTGGAAGTGTAAACACAGAGGCAAACTCACGACCACCGCAGAAGAACTGAAGGCTGGCACTTTACCTGTTGTTGAAAGGGGTTCATGGGTGGGCAGCACAGTGGTCATTACATTTTGTCCTGTTGCCATTGTTGCCAACTCCTGGTGGACAAATCTACATTTTAGTCTCTTATAGTATTATACTGGACCCCCACCTCCCACCCCATTCTCCCAACATCACCACAGATCACACAGCTTGATGATGTGAAGGTAGATTATACGATATGTGGACTACCGTATTGGGACACACCTCTAAATCATTGAGTTCAGGTATTCTAGGTGTTTCATTCGGTCCCATTGACTCAGCCTGCCTCTGCAAACAAACATTTGTGAAGGATTTGCTCGTTCTAAAGAACTCACTGAATTTGCATGGTACTGTAATAGGATGCCACCGATGCAACAGTCCATGGCATTTCTTCCTGCCTCAGCTGTGAGTATTTTTGAACAGTGGAAGTGTTGAGGAACCACAGCTACTCAGCTTGATGTGGCAAACCAAGTAAAGCTACAGAGTGAGGTCAGAGAGTGCTGTCTGACTCAATAACGTCCAAACCTTCTCTGGAATTAACGTCACCACAAACCCTACGCTGCGGAAGCTTCATGGCATGGGCTTGACCCGGACCCCTTAGTACCATGAAGGGGCATCCTAATGATTCAGCATACGACCCCACAAACGCTCTTCGGGATGAATGGCCAATACCTCCCACAGACACACTCCAAAATGTTGTGGAAGCTGGTATAGCTGCAGAGGGGGTCCATATATGCCTATATGGATGTGGAACGGGAATGATCATAAGGGCTTCTGTAAGAGTATGTGTAGGTGTCCCATTACTTTTGTCCTTATAGCGTGTGCCCAAATCCTGAATATGCAGCAGTAGGTGTAGATAAGAGAGTAACAAGAGAGTCCACCCGTGCTGTAGTAGCATCCGTTACTGGAACACTGTTGTGAGGGTTTGATGGCATTCAGACACAAGAGCATAAGTGAGGTCAGATGACACTGATGTTAAATGATTAGTTCCAGATTACAGACATTGTTGGATGAAGCAGTCATTACAGTCCGAACACAGTTCACTGCTGGGTAGTCCGGTGGTCAGGGGCTTTAAACCCCACTCGCTGACTCCTGAGGCAGGATCCTGAGGAGCTCATTAGAGATTACAGTAACGGCTGCACCTTTAAGTAGCTGGATTCACTAATTAGTAGAGTCGTCTGGATAGTTTTGGACACGCTGTGCACCACTTCAGCTGTAGGGTTTCGATTCCTGGGAGTGTTTGCTGACCTCTGCTCTCTGCTGGATGCATGCAGGAATACAGGATGAGCAGTGTTAAGTGGAAGATGGAGTCGTTTGAGAGGGAAAGTGAAATTTGCTGTTTTAAACCACAGGCAAGTCTGAATTTGTTATACTGCAAGCTAGTTTCTGTTTTTTGGTCCTTGTGATAACCATCACGTGCGCATTAACCCTTAACAGCTTAACATGTCTAACAGCTAAAATATCTAGGCTAGTCCCACAGAACTTGTTCTGATTGGTCTAAAGTGATGTCGTTTGGTATAGCACCTTAAATTTAAATATCCAGTATCCATTAAGTATCAATTTCAACTGTAATTTTAATTACATGTAAGGTTCATGCTTTTATTCCCAATCAAACACGCATTTTCTTTTTGTTCCTTTGGGTAGTTGTGTGTAAAATCAGTAGTCCCATGTGAGTAAAAGACTAATACGTTGAATTAAGTGATGAAAACGCAATAAATTAAAAAAATCTTCTTCTGATATGCGATCAGGTGAGCTCAGACAGCATAGAGAAAAAAGAAAAGGATGCTTAAACAAGGGTGAAATTAAGCACTACAAAAGACAGCGTCCAAGCACACGTCCTACCAAAGTTACAGTCCCTAGATTATTCGTTTTTTGTTATTTTGAGGGTTTACCTTAGTATAAAGATGTACCAGTTTAAACTTGAGATGGGTTAAAAAGCTCACCTCGTTTATATCAAACTAAAAAACTCAAAGGCAGGCTTGAAAAATAAAATGCTCATCAGACAATTTTAAGTAACACCGTTGTCAGGTAATTAGTAAAAGCATCACAGAATGACCTGAAAGTCTAAAATCAGGGAACCGTAAGATCTACTATCACCCTGAATGTAAAAATCGTATCTCCCCCGACACGTACGACACATGATACTGTTTTTATTTTTACGTATTAAGAGCAAAGCGCTGCAAGGTTGATAAATGAGTGGGGCGTGAGCTGCCTACCTTAATGCCACGCTGCTGGGAAAGCAGACTGTCACCAACTTGAGCGTGCAGCAATGTGCCTACGATTACAACACCGCATTCTTCCTCTATTAAAGAATACATGAAGGGGGAAGTGAAATTTACCCAATGCATCCTGGCAGCATAACGGCTTTCTGAAGCCCGGATAAAAAGGTTAGGTGGTGTGAGGTTACTAAAGGGAGTTTGCCAGGCTTTTCTAGGTGCTGCCTGTGTAGGTACCTAACCCAGTTCTTAACCACAGTCAGTGATTGGAGAAGTGAACTCTGAATTAGAGCAGGAAGAGCTGATCCGCGGTCTGTTAAAAAGTGGATATATAGTCTCGCCACCTTATTAGGGTTAATACGTCCAGCTCAATCTGGGCTTGGAAATAGGCTGTTAAAAATCCAGCTGAAATAAAAATGTGAAGGAATATGAATCAGTGGGCTACACGTGGTTAAACTACACCCTTTCACACAACCACTACACCTGTTTTCACGGTTGTGCTACAGTACTATGGTATATTAATTTGTATAGATAAGGTATGGCCATACTAGACCCATTTTCATACATACGCTACATCCACATCCAAGGATACACCAATTATGATGATTTACATTTAGGGTATTTACCTGAGGCTCTTATCCAGAGTGACCTACAAGGGTATTCGTATTACAGGTAGGTCAGTGTAGTGTTAGGAGTCTTGCCCAGGGACTCTTATTGGTGTAGCACAGCACAGTCACCCAGACCGGAAATCGAACCCAGATCTTCCACATGGTGTGGTAGCTCAGTGACATATGGTGTTATCTGTCGCACCACACCAACCACCTGATAAGCCCTCCAGAGCAAGATAATTTGATTATGTGTCAGAATGAAGATGCAGTGCCCTAACAGTGCCCTTACAATGGTCTAGTACAAACTTCATGTTTCCTATAGGTGCCTATAAGTGCCCTCGATGCCGCCCCTACATGGCAGCGTCCCAGAAGGTCACCTTTCCAGCTGTAAACGGGTGCAGTGCTGTATAGACTACTAGGTGAAAACTCATGATGGAATTCCCTATTAATTTCCCTTACAGTGGCCTAGTCTAAACCGCATCCTCCTTATTGGTGCCGGTCCAATGGATCAGTACCTTCTGTGCTGTCCGTACGTGACAGTGTTTCCAAAGGGTTCCCTTTTGCTGTTCTGAAAATGGGACGCAGTGCTCTATAGGCTGCTAGTACAAGCATGAGAATGGGGGGAAGTTTCAAATGTAGAAATAGATTCCCTTACAATGGGATAAACGTGATGTTCCCTAAAGGGGTCCTTCTGATGGAAACACACCCATGAAGTGCCCTCTTGGATGCCCTTCCAGGTGAGAAAACCTGTTGTGAAGTTTTTCTTTGATGTTTTACTACAGGTGTAGTTGGACTTATCATCTGGATCACCTAATACCATCACATTAGCCTTGATTAAGGGTGAAGACTTCCGGTTTCCTGAATATGCTACTGGGCCTACTGGAAAGGACCCATCATGCTGTACCACGAAGTGGAGACTGGCTTTGTTCTTGATCTGCTGATCTACAGTGCTTCACAGATCAGTCCTCATTTCTGGTTTCCTGAATACTCCTATTCATAGTCCAAGTTATGGCACTGCAGGTCTCTGGATCTTGGCCATGTGTGAGTGTCTGGGCAAGGCCACTTAGGGTGCGCCGAAGTCGGATACAAATGTATGGGATTCGGGGGTTAGCGATGCGATCCACATCATGCTGGAGTTTGGCTTTATCATGGATTTGCTTAGATGGGATCTTTAAAGTTGCGAGGCATTACGGTCTCCTGTGGTTTGACTAATGACGTCATCAGGGCTAAGTGAACGTGGATTTGACTTTCATCACTATCAGCATTAGTCCTACAGCCCCTGATAAAGATCATGTATCACTGCTGTCTAAAGAAAATCTCCTAAATGGCAACTTTACGGCAAATCAATGGAGCCAGACTTTTTTACCATCCATGATGAAATCTTCACACAGTGTAATCAGCCTACGTGTAAAGGATGCATAAATGTAAAAATCGATATGAGGCATCATAGCCGTCACTGGTGCAACCCCAAGTCTTCCAGTAGGTGCCTGTTTTATTTTTTCACCCCTGCCTTTCAAACAACATGAGCCCACCACAGTCCATTTCTATGGGTAAGCCACACCCATTTGCATAGCTGTGGTATAACTGTTACCATAATTGTGCTACACCCATTGCCATGGTAGTGCTTTGCCAGTTTCCTGTTTTCATGCCTCACTTACTATAGTAAAAGCACGGTACCTCTTTCTATAGAATGATGACATACATTTCCATAATCACACTATATAAATATCTGCCGAGTATCATTCCTACACTACACACATTTCTGAGGTTCAGGTGTATCTATTTCCTATACAGTCGTATCCATAGATACACTACAGCCTTGGTCATGGTTACACCTGTTTATTTGGAGGCTCGTTTCCATGGTAATGCTACATCCACAGTACTTCCACTGTTGCATCACACTCATTGCCATGGCTACACTACATCTATCCCATGGTTACACAACGTCCACAGCTATGCTACGCTGATTTTTATGGATCTGGTACATCATTCTACGGCCCTTTTTTGTAATTTCTGAGCTTATACTACCAGCTCACACACCCTACGACCCCTGTATACAGTAATGCTGAAAATGAAGAAGTGAAGAAATTAGTCAGGATTACTCAGCAGACAAATAGAGATGTAAATTAGTATTGTAGTCGCGTGTAATTATTATTGTAGGCTTAGTGCAGTTCACAGATCAATGTTTTATGCTTATAATGTCAATCCCCATCACGGTACATTGATTAGTAGGGTTTGGTTGTTGATGGTTGTGGTATTAATGGTATCTGTAGTTCCAGGGCATGTTTGTACAAGCTGAGCACGGCTACATCGGTTTATATCTGTCCTAGGGTGCCATATTTTGGTGCATGATTCTGTCGCTGAATGATTTTTGTGTAGGAATAAAGTGCATTGACTCATATAATCTCCACAGGAGCATGTTACCAAAAGAAGTGTACGCTCTAGAGCAAACCACACTAGCATTAGGTCACCATGCCCGATGCCTAGTGTCAGCTATATACAGTATTGTATTATATACCAATATTATTATATACCAATATTATACCAAAATTTAATATATTAATTATGATTTACGCCAGCCAAAGGAAAACAACTATCTCCAAAAGGACAACTTCACAGGAGAGGGCAAAAACCGGAATGAATTTGATTGTAAACCCATATCACCTGGCAGTACAATCAAATGGGTTGTTCCACACCTGGCAGTAACAGCTGCAATCAACCATTTGTGATCATTTGAGTCCTTGACATCTCTGTGAAGGAACCTGGCCCCGCTCCTCTTTTCTGGAACATGAACAGCCCATTTAAGGTCATGCCACAGCATCCCAATGGGATCCAACCTCAGCCACTCCAAAACCTTCAGTCTATCCCAACAACTAACGAAACCCAGCACAGAGCTACATCAGAGCCCAGTGCTGAACCGGAAGGTAAGGGGAGTGTGCACGAGAGCCCTGATGTTTCTGTGGGTTTTCTGTGGTTTTGTATGAACACTGTGTAACAGAAAAACTTTCCAGCTCCAAACAGCTCTCACATACACATCCCCAATTAGACGTGATTTCCGGTGATCAGATTTTGCACGCTAATTGCTAAATTAATGAAACGATTACAAATGAGTGAAGTTGTGTGTGGTGAAATCTTGATCGTGTCGGATCTCAAGACTAAAGATAGGAAGTTTATTTGGCTCCTGGACAGTTACATTAGTTAGAGTCTGCCATTACTCAGCTTTGGTTTAAATTTGGTTGAATTACTCGATCTCTGCTGAATTCCGAGTAGACCTCACTAGCTGTACATTCTGTAGCTGGTGTAATCCCAGTTTTAGGAACGCCAGGTTTAATATGGATTTCTCTGTTTTCTCTGTTTGCAGAAATGACCGCTGTCTGTCGCTTTCAGGTCAAGTGTCCTTTAGGTTTTGTCCCGTGTACATACCCACTCCGCTGAGTGTCCTTGAACCCTCTGAATTATGACATTACCAGGAAGTCAAAATACAAGCATGCTAATGCTAATGCTCCTGTGCACTGAAATGACATGCATGAAATTAAGACAGCTTGTAAACATGCTCAATGCCCGTCCAACTCTACACTCCTAATGCCAAGGCAACTAAACTCACACCTTTGCCTGAACTTGTCAATTCAGTGCACAGCAGTGTTAGCTTGCATGTAGCGAGAATCGTATTTTGGATCCTTTATCATTTTGCTATTTAGGGACATTCAAACAAAAGGTCTGTACAGCAAAACTAATGGTCTATGCATTTTAGTTTACCACAGGATGCAACAAAAACGATCTTTAAGAACTCAGTTGATTTTTATCATTGAAAAAATAAAACAGCTTTAACTTCAAAGCGCTCGATGCCCACCATAGAGCGACAACAGCTTCAGAGGTCTGAGCTCTCACGTAAGTAAATTGAACTATGGCTCAAATTTGTTTCTGTGGTTCTGTGGTTAATGACATTGTTTTTCCTATGAGGTGCTTTTGGCCTTCAGCATCCTCATTCTCAGCTCAGTACAACCACAGCCAATCAAAGCATGGCGATATTTCGTTTTGAAGATGTTCCAGCTGCCTGCTATTATATTGCAGCTATGCTGTCAAAGCTGTTGTAGATTATGCTGATCTAGTCGTCACGGTGATGATGAAGTTAATGAAGAACTAATTGTGGAATAGTAGTCCGATGCAGGTAGCCATAGAAGGAAAATGAGTCTGCAGTGGGAAAGCCTGGCTAGGCTTGGACAGGTAAGCAGCTGGTCAGTGGCAGGAAGCAGGAAAGCCTCAGAATCAAACCGGGCCGAAGGGCAGCCATTAGCTCGGTAAAGGTAAAGAGAGACGGTTAGCTCTTTTGCAAACAATTATGCAAAACCGGCGAACACATTCCTGCGAAGCCCCTGCCCATGTGGGTGAGCATTATCCTGCTGCGCTGCCATGAGAGGTAACACTCGTGGCCTGTGTATGTTCTGCCCATAATGCTGAGCTGTTAGTGTCCCTCGTATCACTACCAGGGGTGACAGACTGGTATGGCTCAACAGATCTTCACACCAGCGGTTGGGGTAGTGCGGTGCTCCACTGCAAAGGCAGGACTGAAACGCCTAGCATGAGGCCTCTGTACTCTAACCTGACCACCATCTGCGGATACCAGTGACAAGTTCAGGGATTGAAAGCACATGACCTGAAGGAAACACAGAGGGGTTGCGCAGGAGGAGTGAGTGATGTATATACGACACATGGAGGAGTGAGTGTTTGCCGAGTTTGGGTTGGGCCAAAAATGGATTGGACTCTGTGAGAGAAGTGAGGGAAGGAGGTCGTACATTGAGTTAGTGTATGCGATATGGTGTCTGTAGGTTGAGCAGACGTACAGCAAACTTTTCCATTGTGTTCATTCAGAACGAACAGCTGTTGATGAAAACTCTGGACACTCTTTCCTTCCGGTCACTCCAATGGACACACCCTCTTCTCTGCACACACTCCCTCCTAAATGCCCTATTTATATTTATATTGTATTATTCTACTCCATTCTGTACTGTTTACACATTTTGCACTGATAAATTATTTATATTACTGACAACAGCCATCTTCTTAATTTGCTTAGCAAATTGTTTACCACTACCTCCATTTATACTTTATACCTTACCCAGACACTAAGGACTCTATTTTTATACTTTCATACTTTATATTGTATCTCTGTCTCTATTTGTACAATCTATCTTGCTTCTGTTGTTACTTCTGTATAGTTTGTATATCTGCTACTGGATGCCTTGAATTTCCTTCTGGGATCAATAAAGTATCTATCTATCTATCTATCTATCTATCTATCTATCTATCGATATGTTCAAACCTGCGGGGCTAATTAGCGGACAAAAAAATATACTTATTGCAAAGCAGCGAGCCGCCATTATTAACATTTTCAGTATGTTATAAATCTGATTTTTTTTTTTAAATATATATATTCATAACCTAAAAACACAATATTTTAAATATTGCCTGTGTGAGCAGATTCAGTAGGTCTGCACAACAGTGGGTAGGAAGGAGTAAGAGTCACAGACAGTCACATTAAGATATATGATATAGTAAAAATATCAGAATCCACTAATAATGTACAATTAAATAACAGACATACAGTAAAGGCGGGACATGCCCGTCCCTCTTCTCCTATTGGCCACCGCGTTTCTGTGCTCAATCCTGATTGGTCGTGCGCTTCGTGGGCTGGAGGAGCCATTTTGTTGTGAGATAGACACGGAGGAGGGAGAGAGGAGAGGAGAGGAGGAGAGGTGTTTGTGTTAGGTTCAGGTCGTAGGGGTTGTGAAACTGAGTCTTATTTTGGAGCTACAGTATTAAGAGTCAGCCTGTATTAAACGACGGGCCTGTCTTCATTAAACCCCGAGGAGGCCTGTAAGTTGATGCCTTTATAGTCTCTGCTCTTTCTAAACAAAGCCCGCCGCCGCCATGTTGGGCTGAGTTTGTTTTGGTTAGGACCCGGAGAGTATATGACCTGCAGCTTCATTCTGATTTTCTGCTGTCAGTTCAGCCTGTTCATGCACCCCTTTCGTCTTTCACTGTTCACTCACAATGTCCATCACCGTGGCAGATACACAGTGGCTGTTCTCTTAAATTGGGCTCGATATTGTTGTTCATAATCATAAACTGTGTAACTAAGACCATACTTCTCTGAACTCACCATTCATCTCTGTAGCGAGGTGGTTTTGTGCTCTATATGATAACCAGATGTTGAAAGAGCTCACTGGCTGGATGTCAGTGGTCTACTTTTCATTGCATGTAAAAAGTAAAATAGAAAATACAGTAATTATAACATAAAGCCTTGTTTATCATTATTAATGACACTAATAACAACAACAATGTTGCAATAATAATAATAGCTAACCTGCATATAGCTTGATAAACATTTTCCTGTCACTGATTTAGTTTTGATTTATTTTATTTATTTTTTCATATTTTCTTTATTACATGTATCAAAATTTAGCAGCTGTTCATATACTAATCAGTAACAGAGCAGATAGACAGAGCACAAGCAAAATAATAAATAATTTAAATAATTAAATTCAACATTTTTAATTGAGAAAATTAATTGGCAGCCATTGTGCTTCTGGTTTGCTTTATGAGGGGGGGAGAAAAAAAAATCATAACCCGAACCCAAAAGGTTCCCCCGTTCTGGTTCAAGAGTACCCTGGTCCAGCACCTTTAGGTGGTGGTGGTGTTTGTTTTTCCTGGACACTAAACTTAGACTTAGAACTTTTTTCCCAGAGGCCATGCTTAGTGCCAGGGGCCACAAGGAACTGGGGACCTGTGTCTGGCTGAATAACTAGAAACTAGTTACATAGACCTGCTATTGATGTTACTTTCTGTTCTGTTCTTCCTCATAAAGGTGAGATCCTGTGTGTCTGGTCAGAGAGGTGGTGACAGATGCACTACACAGCCAGAAGTATGTGGACAGCACCTTCAGTTAGTGGGGTTGACCATTTCAGCTGCTAACAGGTGCATCAACATCAAAACAGGGACCCTGCAATCTCCTCGGACAAACTCTGGCAGTAAGATGGGTCGAACCGAAGAGCTCAGTGATTTTCAACGTGGCACAGTCATAGGGTGCCACCTTTCCAAGAAATCAGTTCGTGAAATTTCAGCCATGCTAGATCTGCCCAGGTCCACTGTAAGTAACGTCATTGTGAAGTGGAAACGACTAGGAGCAACGACAGCTCTGCCTCGAAGTGGCAGGCCTCACAAACTCTCAGATCGGGACCTCCGGGTGCTGGAGCGCGTAGCGAATGAGAATCGCCTGTCTCCGGTCGCAGCGCTCACTGCAGAGTTCCAGAATGCCTCCGGAAGCAGCGTCAGCACACGGACTGTTCGTCGGGAGCTTCATGGAATGGGTTTCCGTGGCCAAGCGGCTGCACGCAAGCCCAAGATCATCAGGCGCAATGCCAAGTCTGCCCTAAAACTTCCCAGCAAGAAACAAAGCAAAACCAAACCAAACACCATTTCGGATAAGGAAGGGTAAGTTGGTCAGTTGTAGCTCGTTTGGTTTCGTATGTAATTTGGGAAAACCTTTTTGTTAATGTTGAGTTCTTTCCCAGTGTGACTGATTTTCCCTCTAATTTGCAGAAGAATCCTTTTTTTTGTTGTTGTGAATATGTCAACAGTACGTCAGAGACAGAACAGACTTCAACCTACATCTGTGGGTGGCTTAGTTTAGGATAGTCACTGGGAATTTGCCAGTTGCATTCCGAAAGGCTTCCCGCACGTCTTATATACGCACTACTGTGCAGGCGGTTGTATCAACTCAATGGAGAAAAAACCTCTGCAAGCAACTTTACCAGTTTTGCTTTTGTAATATTTTGTATTTTTTTTTTTTAATTATTGAATTCAATTCAGCTTTATTGTCCTTAACAGGGTTGTACAACACAACGAAACACTGTCAGACTCCTTCTCCGGTGCACATATATATAGAAAGTGTGTGGTGCAAAGACAGTAGACAAACCATATGTGCGTACACAGTAACAGTAGGACGTGTGTAAAGCATGTAACAGCCGTGTCTGTGTGTCAGAATGTAGAGTACTGGAGAACTAATGTGCCCTTAACAAATGCAGGAGGCAAACACTGTTTGTAAGTGCACATGTCCGGTGTGTTAAGGCAGCAGGTGTGCAGGTAAGTATGTAATTGTAAACAGTATAAAGTATATAAAGTGTTTAGTGCAGCTAGGAGAATAGCAGCTCAGTGTTCAGATGAACAGCTTACAGTACAGATGTTCAGTATATAGATAAATAAATGTTTATAATAAATACACTGCTGAGATGTTCATAAATACAAGTTTTAGGTTTACATTTATGTATTGAAATGCTTGTGGTAAGGCTCAGCTTGGTGCTCTACAGCAGGGTAGCGGTAATATACAGACTAAATAAACCTATTAAATAAAGAAATATAAAAGAGAAATATTAAATAAATACAATATACACAGAATATACAGAGACAGGAGGGGTCTGTCTAGAAGTTCTCTGATGTGTACATTTATCAGACCAGGATAATCATACTACAAACAAGTGGCTTGTGATTGGCTGTTTTGCCTGTCAGTCAAATCAGCCAGTCAGGCCTTTTCCTCATCATAGGAGGTGTTTGCCACGCTAAGGGAGGAAACACACCAGACTCTATGACCATAAGCAGACGTGTGGCTTGCAGACCAAACTGTCCTTCTTCCCCGACACACTGACAGCCTCTGTGTGACACAGGCTCAATGTGGCTGCTGCAGCTCGCACGCAGGGGTCATTCATACACTGTGTGCGTGCTGTGGCTCCGTTCGTGTCTTCCATTTGCTGTGTGAATAATAAAGAAGGTGAACGTAGAAAGCAGAAGGCAGAGACAGTAGTGCGCTAGGTTGGCTAGGAGGCCGCTCGTGGTAATTAGTGTTATCTCAATAATAATTGGATTTTTCACGAAAGAAAAAGCTACTCTAAAGTTGAAAAAGTGGAAATTAAATGTTGAGGCGTGTTCATGGTTATATGGGAAGGTTAAAGAGGCAGGTTGAATAGCATTAGCGTTCATACATCACTTATTGTTTAACACAATTAGGAATTTTCAATTATTAATGTGTTTCCTGCAGTGCCCAGCATGCTTTTCATAGACGTGTGTAAACCCTTGTGCACTGTGTACAGGTTAGCAGTAACACTAACTATCTGCCAGTCACAAAAACGCACTTCAACACTTCCTCTGCTTTCCATCATGCCGACTAGTGAAGCATTACCTAAGCACCTTCAAGGCTCCTGTATGTACATACCTCTGTGTATCTTGAATGGCGTATTAAACAAGAAATTATTATTGTGTTTTAATGTGCGAGAAAAAAGGTTTAAAAATACGGGAGCTTCAGCATCTAAATCTGAGTTTACAGAAAGTTCTGTCATATCACAGTTGGAGTTGGAAAGCCATACTGTGTTGAACAAGCTCTGTGAAATAAAACCCGGCTCTACTCAGCCTGGCAGGGTAACAACATTTCCAAGTCCCAGGTTGCAGTGGTGTGAATCCAGCAAGTCCGTTTGAGTCTCTGTTGTCAAGCAAGTCACAAGCCGTATGAAATTCTGATGATCTTCCCCTGTTTCCACATTTAAGTCAGTTCAAATCATTTTTTAAACCTGTTTCAGTCTTTAAATTGCATAATATTTTTTTTCCTTTTTTTTTGTAGTGGCCATTTCCATCATGGCTTCCTTGTACATTGGTTGTTGCCGGTTTCAGATGCATTGTAATAGTCATTATTTACTTTTTTCTTCTTCAATGTTAGTCAAATTTGCACACAGAATCATGTCATGTGACTTGAACCCCGCACTTCTGGTAATAATGTTTGCCTGGAATCTAATTAATATGCATTTCATGTATTTTTGAGACTTCTAGGCCATTCAGCATCTCATATACGAATATTAAAATGTAACTTTTGTTGTTAGGAACACTAGCATGGGAGAAGAGGATCATGGACACACGGATGTCTGCACCTCATCTGAGCCAGCAGTCCAGGTCCAGGAGAAAGGAGACTCTTCAGCAAGCCAGAGCAATGAACCCCAAAGCAATGAATCCCAGAGCTGATGATCACGTTATCTTGCTGAGCATCGACTCAGCAGTCAAAGACACGCCGAGCTGGACTCATGCCCCAGCAGCACAAGACACTGCAAGACAACAAGCGCTGGAGTGAAGTACCAGTTGACCTCTCCTCAGAATAGCCAACATGTGCCTGTTGTACGTGGCGTAAGGTCACATACAGGTCAGGAAGTAGATTCACGGCCACGACCTCATTCCTGTCAGACGGTTCACCAGGTCTGCTGACCTGCGTGTGCTAGTGTGCTGATGGTTGACCATTTATTTGGGAGCCGAGTGACGAGTTTTGTCTGTTGTCACCGAGGAAAGGTTAGGGTCCGCTTTCTGAGCCTTGGTTCCTCTCGAGACCTAAATACCCACTTGGACCCCCAGGCCCTTTCCTAAGACACTGCAGCTGGACTTTCGTATGCTGTTATGAAGTGTTACATCAGAGAACGACATGAGTTCACCCCATAAGTTCACATACTGTGCTGGATTCCGTTTGTTCATCAGAGCCTTTATTTTATAGTGTTGCTTTGTAACATTAAATTAGCAGTTATGAGCCCTGGTTTCTCATATATCTACATCAGTGTATAACTCGCTAATGGATAACTACGTTGTCTACAAGTGTCGTGGTGATGGGGACAAACCTCCATCCCAGCCACCTTCCGTTGTCTCTTTATTGGAATTTCCTATTTCATTGGTTGTTTTCCTTTGGTCCTGTTTTTAACCTTTTGTTTTTTTAGTTTTTCATTCATTTATTCATGTTTTTCTTTTTTTTCTCCTTTTTCTCTTTCTTAATTTTTCTTTGTTCTTATAGCTATAAAAGGAAAGTGCTTTTTCTAATAAATTTGAGCATTTTTCTATTCCAGTTTCTGATCCTGATTTTACTTTTTGGGGCGTATAAGCTTGAAAATGATTCATGGGTGTTGGTTATACATTATAATTGCGTTTGGATTATAACTGAAAGCACCGTTAGCACATGCCTCATGAACAAGCTGTGAAGGTCAAGCCGCAGGCTTTGGGTCAAATCACATTTATTGTCACGTCACATTTTCACAGGTGTGAAGGTGAGTGAAAAACTTGCATAGTGCGTAATCCCTTACAGTACTTAAATCCAAAAAATATATACATTAGACTAAACTAATATACAGTTTTATATAACAGTAATATAAAGTTATGTATAAAAACTATGGTATATCCAGATGTACACATAACCATATAGCACTGTGGTAAGGCTGAGGTAGATGAGGGATGCAGGTTATATACAGGACATAGAATATTGAGATATTGTGTATATATATATATATATACACATACACTACAGATATATAATGTGGATTGGAAGGTAACAGTAGGTCAGTCTAGGTCAGGGTGAGGGTTTATTCAGGTGTTTAAGTTAGCTTGCTAGCTAATGTTGGTGGAGTAGCTAAGACTGAGTTTGTGGGTGTAAATATATTGATCCAGTAAAAGTATGTTGTGATCGTGAACTCGGAGGTGTAGACTTTGCTCCTCCTCCACCAAACTTTACCTGTGCTTTTCAGTATGTAGTGTTTTCCAGGCATCCACCAAACCCAGAGTCATCAGACTGGTGAATACTGAAACCTGATTCATCACCCCACGGATCGTTTCTCTTGCTCTAAAGTCCAGGGGCGGCATTCATCATGCCACTGCAGCTGCCACTTGGCATTGCGCATTCCTAGGATTGAATGCAGCTGCTCGGCCATGGAAACCTGTTTCGTGAAGCTGCCTCTTGTTGTAAAGGTCTTTTGCTAATACTCCCTCCGGAGACAGTTTGGGATGGGATTGTTACACTCTGTGCCCTTCGGTGCTCAGTGGCACCGCAGTGTGAGTTTGCCCAGTCTACCACTTTGTGGATGAACCGTTTCGTAGTGTTTCATACAGCTGACCAGGGCAGAAATTACCCAAGCTTGTGGCATCCTGTGTCTGTGCCCTTCAGTTCGACCCATTCTACCGCAGGTGTTTGTGTGTAGGAACTGCGTAACTGTCTGCTTGACTTTAAACCCTTGTCATGGGTTAAGGGTATAGCTGACACACAGCTGATCTTGATAAGCAGGAGACGTGTCCACAGACTTTTGTCCATATAGTCAAAATTAAAGTCTGAATGTCTACAATACAAAAATATTTCTAGCTTGTGGTGCAGCTAATGTGGCGGTACACCAGCCTTGCTTTTCTTATTGCTCCAGTGTGAAGGGGCTGTTGCGTAGAGGGTTTACTCTAGGGTGCTGCTAGGGCATTGTTTTACTTTCACTCTTACATAATAACACCGTAGTGCTGATGAAGGGTTCGTGTTAAACCTCATTTTTAAAATCTGCTCTGTTTCTAACAGCTGTATGTTAAAACAGTGGCACATTTGAACTATGGACTTGATCAACAAAAGAATGGCTCATTTTGTCACAACAGATTAACCTCAGTGTGAGCAGTGGTGTCCTGCATGAGTCATCCTGCACCGTTGGCAGACGGCTGCACCACGCAGGACTACATGTACACAGACCGTTACCACAACTGTCCTTAACACCACGTCACCGTCACCAAAGACTGCAGTGGTGTCGTACCAGACTGTCATGGAGTGACTCAGAATGGCAGCGGGTCATCTTCAGTGACGAGTCCCGCTTCAGTCTTGGTGGAGATGCCCAACAAATCTGTGTGTGGAGGCACCGTGGTCAGCACCAAGATGAATGGTTTGCTGTCACACGTCCAGAAGGCCTGGTGTCCCTCCACCGCCACCCCTACCGCACCATCTGCAGGAACTGTGTGAGGATGTTCAAGCTGCATGGGATGGATTATCACAGGACACCATCAGGAACCTCTACAGCTCCATACCGAGACGTCTGGTGTGTTGGGTTAGCGAACACGGCGACCTGACGCCATACTGAGAGACAGACTTCTGTATGTGTAGCTCAATAAATATTGATCATATCAGTCTAAATTTATCATCAGTTATTGATCCTGGTCACCTTTATCTTCTACCATCTATTTATTAGTCAATAGTATTGTAATCCCACAATTCCTTCTGGGTGCAATTTTTTTTTTTTTTTTGATGGTGATGATGAATGTAATTTTATTCCAGGTAGCTGTTGCAACATTAACATGATTTTAAGTTAGTCTATCTGGTGGAAATAAATGGCAGTTAACATTCCAGACACTAATACTAATATTTAAAACATGTAGGTAAAGTAAACATACACACTGAATTATACATACACCGTTATTTGTTCTGTATATAATCGATGGTCCAGCAACCCTGTTACTCCAAACACAGAGACCGGGTTTCAGGTAACACTGTTAAAATTAGAAAATTAATGCTAATTTGAGCTTTTTCTTAAAAATAGACCCTAACTGTGTAATGTTACTGTCAAACTCAAAAACACATTAGTTATAATAATCTATAAAATTAAAAATAAAATTACTAAATTGAACTAAATTAATTCATCTAATTCTGATCATTTGGGTTACAGGGTTGCACTGGTTAGAGTGACTCACTCAGTAAAGTCTGAAAAGATTGGAAAAAGATGGAAGATAGAGGAAGAGAGCGTTTACTAATAGTCCCCCCCAATTACTAATATTTGAAATATGTTGATGATTCAACTAATATATACAATAACAAGAGATAAATATCAACAAAACTATACCAAAAATATCTTTTTAAATCTTCTTTGAGATTTAATATTTGATATGAAAGTTGGGAAATCAGAAGGCCATTTTTGGGGGTGCTTGCGAGCTGTGTTTACATCATGTCACATGACTTTATTATTTTTTTTAAGTAATTATACATTCCTTATTATTTGTATGTAGTGTTTTTATTCCTCTAAATTCTGAACGTATGCCTCAAAAGAACAATTAATTTCCCCAGAATTTGGCCTCTTTGCAGAAAAAGCGTCTTAGCCCAACATGAATTCCATGCTAGTCTTAGCTAGTTTATGTTTGTCCTGTGCTGGTGTGGCAGATCACCCAGCATGGTCCTGTAGTGGTAGTATCTTGAGTGTGAATCAATCAATCAATCTATCTATCTATCTATCTATCTATCTATCTATCTATCTATCTATCTATCTATCTATCTATCTATCTCACATCGGTAGATGGCGCTAGGGGGCGCTGCGCTCATCCAGTTAGTGGTCGGTCTTAACCCACAGAAGAAGAAGCCATTGAGCCGGAGGAGAGAGAAAGGTAATTTGTCTGGAATGTCTGGTTATATTTGTTGTTTTCACGTTTTTAAAGATTCATTCTCATTTTTAGCCACAGTATAACTAACCGCTCTGTTTCAGACAACGTCCTTCCGCCGTCAAAACCCCGAGGAAGTCGATATGTGTTCATATCCCGTTCCCCCAACAGCATCCTACCACAAAGATGTTTCTTAAATGGTAGAGCGAGCATCAGAGCATCTCTCTCTCTCTCTCTCTCTCTCTCTCTCTCTCTCTCTCTCTCTCTCTCTCTCTCTCACTCACTCACTCACTCACTCACTCACTCACTCACTCACTCATACTGTGTTTTATTTATTTATTTAGACTTTTTGAGGAACTTGGAGTTTGTAGTTATAATAAGCACATCCGTTGAGACTTCACAGTGGCACAGTGGGTTTGTCTCTGATCTGTTTTAATAATCTCTTATTAAGCCAAACTATTTGAGCATTTGTGATTTAGAGTGATTTGCTGCACCTCTAGCGTCTGGTTAGAATTCATCTCCAGGCTTTCTCAAGACGATCGTGGGTTGTGTTGTCACCTGATGTTGTGTTGATGTTTTGTTCAACATTGTGTTGTAATGTCACTGAGATCCTGAGAGCTGATTGGTGGTACACATGTGCCATGTTTCGTGAGTTAAGGGTGGCTGCAGCGTTGCATGAAGCCCCTGGGACACAGAAAACACTAGTGAGCCCATCTCCACTGGTAGCCTGTAACCCACTCTCATGTACACGACTGCTGATACAGCTTCATTTTGTTGTTTGGCTTTTCTTAACCTCTTTTTCTTTTTTTTCAGTTTTGCTATAAATGAGTTTTACAGTCATTGGGTTACTTTTCAGTGATCGGAGATACTAGCCTACAAGCATCTTCCCAGAATGCATTACTAAAGTGGCTACTAACTGGTGTGTATTCAGATCATACTGTGTTTATTGATGTCTCTTCTGTTCTGTTATTCTTACCCATGAAGGTGCAGTGGTGGATAGACTGCATGGCCTGAAGTATGAGGACACCTCTTCTACATAGTTGGTTTTACTAACTCTGCCCCATTCACCAGGAATACAGCCGTATAGTGTCCATCGGCTACCACTGACGGAATGGGTCGAACTGAAGAGCTTAGTGACTTTCAGCGTGGCACAGTCATAGGGTGCCACCTTTCCAAGAAATCAGTTCGTGAAATTTCTGAACTGCTAAATCTGCCCCGGTCCACTGTTAGTGACGTCATTGTGAAGTGGAAACGACTAGGAGCAACGACAGCTCTGCCTCGAAGTGGCAGGCCTCACAAACTCTCAGATCAGGAACTCCAAGTGCTGGAGCACGTCGCAAGTGAAAATCGCCTGTCTCCGGTCGCAGCGCTCACTACAGAGTTCCAGAATGCCTCCGGAAGCAGCGTCAGCACAAGGACTGTTCGCCGGGAGCTTCATGGAATGGGTCTGCGTGGCCAGGCAGCTGCAGGCAAGGCCAGGATCACCAGGCGCAATGTCAAGCCTGTCCTAAGACTGCCCAGCAAGAAACACAACACAGGAAAACAAGAAAGGAGTTCCAGCAAGGGAGCGTAAGTTACACATACACCTCGTTTGATTTGCTCCAGTTCCAAAAAGGTTGGGACTGACGTAAAATAAAAAATAACTAGATTAGAACAGGATTTTAAAATCTCATAGAACCATATTCAGTCCACAGTAGAACATAGAACACGTATCAGACGGTGAAGGTGGGACATTTTACCATGTCAGGAAAATTCTCAACTTGATGGCAGCAACACATTTTAAAAAGGTTAGGACAGGGCCAGGGTTTCAGGGCTAGTTAGCAGGACAGATGTTCTAAAAGGCTCAGCACAGATGTTGGTTCCAGCTAAGTGATATTAAAATGGCACACGTTTAGAGGACGCCTGAGACTTGAATGACTCGTTGTCATGGCTTATCTCTTCTCTGGCTCTGTTGGAGGGTGTGATACTGCGATATGGGGACTATGGGCAGATGCTGATTTCCAGCTTTTGTTTTTTTGGTACTATCATAACATAAACATGCACAATACATATAGCTAAATAATAAAATCTATTTAAAAATCTGATTCCCAAAACAAGAAATGACCATCTAGTCCTGTAAGGTCAGGGTTGTAGTCCAGAGGATAAAACGCAGACACTTTGGTCCTCGTTCAGACCAAGCATCGGGTCAGCAGGGGGTCTGGGGGGTTGGTTGTGTGGCTTTGGTTCTGCTTAGCCTGCATATAGCATGCACATGTCCGGATTCAGACGTCCTCCTCAGAGAGATTCGCTCCACTGTTTTCACCGTGTTTGTTTTAGACGGGTGGTGTGTGTGTCTTTGCTGTCACCTGTTGGCTCTGTTCTGCACTGCACGGCTGCCAGTTGATGCCATGCCGAGACAGTAGCACCTGCACCGATGCATGCATTAACAAAGAGTGCAGCATCTTGGCATAGTGCCAACAGGCCACCCACACGGGTTCCTGTATATAGTAAATACCATATTGTCATGTGCAAGGAAATGGAGATTAGCCATCCAGTGTTTTGGATTTGTGTTAGTATTTGGATTTTTTTTAGCTGACAGTTACTTGGCATGTCCATCATTCGTTTCTGCTTTCTTTTATTTACATGAGTTTGTTTTTATGCACTAGATGAAAACGCCCAGTTCACATTGTTGTGAGGCAAACAGTGCTCAAAAACATGCCACATTTTCTCCCTTCTTTATTTTTTATTTTTTAATCTTCTGATAGCCAATTGTGATTTACTATGTGGGGAAAGCACATAATTCTGTATATATCATACCTGCCATATTACATACTGCGTTCTAAAATATCAGTTAGTATTTCCAACCATAGCAAACTATAAAACCTTACTGTAATAGTCCTTGGGACACACATCCAAATGTACATGTTCTAAGCAGAGATCTTCAGAGCTACTCCTGCAGAACGTAAAATCAGATGGGTAAGTAAAGTATAGTGTTAATGGAAACTGAATTTCATTAATATTCTGACAGTTGTTGGTTTAGAAAACTGGATTGGCCAATATCTGAATGTGTCTTTTGGTTACAAATCTCCGTTAGTATAAATATGCTGTTAATTCCAATATCAAGCAAAACATGGCCTGGAAACAGGAAATGTTCAGAAGCTGCCATTCATGATAAGATCCAACTGGTTAAACTCAAACAGACCTACACAATGGAGTGAGTCACTGTGGCTAGTTCCACTAGTGCTTGAGTACTTTTACCCGTCCTGCTTGTTAATAAGTATCCAGGGATCTACTGGGATCAGGTTCAGTGTTAGTCAGCAAACAGGGCTGTTACTTGTTATTGTAACTTTTCTGATGGATGAGAAAGAGTAAATGATAACTCTAGCTTGGACCTCAGTGCATACGGAGTACATGAACTGCTTGGGAGCTCAAATGCACCCGTGGAAGTCTGAACCTGTTACCAGCTGATTCAATAAATCCAAATTCGTTAGGCTTTCCCTAAGCCTCACACCAGCCTGGATCCCTGAACAACTTTACTTAGACAGGACCATGTGTGAGTGCGTGTTCCTGCTAACACCTCTATCTGCGGTCTTTTTTGTGTAGCTGTAAAATCTTTTCCTACAAATAGTAAACGGACCTCTTGCTGTTAGGAACTCCAGCGGTGGAGAAGAGGATCACGGACACACGGACGCCTGCAGCTCATCTGAGCCAGGACTCCAGACTCCAGAGAAAGGAGACTCGTCACCGAGCCACAGCAGTGAAGCTCAAAGCTGATGAGCTCTGTCACAGTCTTGCTAGGGATGGACTCTCTGGTTGTGTATTCGCCAGAAGGATTCAAGACTCATGAACTTTTTTATCATTAATGTTTCTGAAAATAATGTTTTCTCGTTTTGGCCCATTAAATGGAAGCTGGGTGTAAGTTCATTGTGGTTTATTGTGTAGGGGATGGATGGTCCAAACCAGTGGCTTTAATTAATCAGATTTATGTATTGTCAAAGCTGATTGTAAATATAATGCACATATAATTTCAGTTACAGTTTTGTTACTCATCAGTTTCATCTTTGGTGCGTCTGTGAGCTCAGATTCACCCCTGACAGGTGTCTGTATGTAAGTTTAAGCGTTAGTCTGAAATAATGCCCAATTTGTGGTTAATTAACCAAAACTATTATCAGTATCATCCAATAAAATACCAATAATAAGAATGAAAAATAAAAGCTAGACCTAATAACTAGAGACGGATTTTATCAATACTGATAACGATACCAATACTGGTTATCAATACCGATACTTGATACTATCAGTACTCTCACTGATACTACTCTACATGATAGACTGTGAAAACCAATGACGTGTATGTGTATATATGACCTACAATCAAAATACAATAGTTATGTCTGGGATTTTAAACTTAGGCTAAGCAGCAGTTAGCAATTTATGCTAGCTACCAAATTTAAATTCACTACAGACTCACCTAATATGACTACTTCCCCCAGAGTTAGACTATCAAAATATCGTAATTAATATTTTATTACTAGAATTATTTTCCTGATAGGAACATTTTCAACCTAGCAACCTAGTTTTATCGCAAGGCTGAAGTCAGCTTCCTGTCTGTATAGAATGTACCTGGTCCGTCTGAGGCAGCCGCCCATAGCTGCCACACTAGTTAGGGTGGAATGAAAGCTGGGTGTTGACTTCAGCTTCACGGTTTACAGCTGGTCGTTGTTTTACCTGAAGGTTCTTGTAAATATGAATTATGTAGGGAGGCTTCAACACAGTAGCAAATTGTGGTGTGCAGCTCACGGCTTGACCTCATAGGACAAAGCCATCTCAACCGTACACAGCCATTGGCCCACACGTCACTGAACGCTGCCCTTTTATTGGCTCCCTACCAAAACATCTGCATGATATTGTGTATATGACCTGCACATAATGCACCGGTGGGCTGGTGCGTTCATGCACTGAAGCCAACTTCCAGCTGCGGTGAAATCTCGGCTTGTTTAGTGATTTGAAAGTTTTACAAGCCGGACCCAGATAAGTTTGTACAGGGTGTGTTTCTTGTACCTTCATACCCAGGTGGACATTTCCTTGGCTTTTGCATCCCCATAACAACTGTGTTGTGGTTGTTTGGTGTTTCTTCTGTGTGTTTGCTTCAGGACTTTATTACACAATGAGAACGATTGTTCTCTGAGGAGGTTCGTGTATTTAAGATAAGGACTTTTATGCCACTCTCCCACTGTTGTGCCAGATAGAGCGACGTGGTGTAAGATCACGGAAGGGTATAAAAAGTCCATGTGGAGGTTATTCATAGCCATTTAAGGCCTTCAGAGGCATTAGAGAACCACACCGACTTTATCTTTATAGATTCACCAGTTTTATAAGTTTCTCTGTAATTCAGAGTGGCTTGATGTTAATGCTCCATTGTAGAGAATGGTCAGGATTGCCTACAGTAGTGGAAGCTAGAGCTCTGAATGGTTCTAAATACACTGTCCCTTACAAGATAAGGCAGTGGCCTTAAACAGTTTTTGTAAATTTTTAATAAAGAGGTATTTGGGGCGAAAGAATTTCCAGAATTTCCCCAATTTTATCATAACCAGCATGATATTTAAAACCTTAGAAGACATGTTGAAAGTTCATTGTTGGTTTTAGATAGAAAATGAAATTGCTTAATTGGTATATTTGTGTAGACAATGTGACTCTTCCTGGTCGATCACCCAAGACAGATTTGGAGTCCAAGTTTAGAATTAGTGCCACATGGCTAACAGAGTAGCATATTGTTGCTGTCCAAAGAAAAACATGTATCTCCATTTTTGTCGATTTTCACTTTCATGCATCATTTGAACACAGCAGTTGCTGTTTACACTGTGTGAACGTTTCATGAAGAATGGACCAACAGAAATGGCCCAAAACCTCTTGGAAAGACGTCTGGTTCCATTGACTTACATTAAATTTAATGAGGTTTTTGGCCTCTCCTGTAAAGTTGCCATTTTGGAGATACCTGTTTTTCTTTGGACAGTGACGATATACTAGCTGGATCCTTCTTTAAGGTTGTGGAGATTTGTCAAAGTGGGGTATGATGGTGTAGGTAGATGGTATAGGTAGTATTAGGAAAGTCCCATGGCCAGATCGTTAACATTCTGTCTGCATTGCATGTGCAGTGAATTCCGGGTATGACTTTTACATTTTTGGAGATATTCTGTATGAGATTGATGTTGTTGCCTGAGATAATGTATCCAGATATTCTATAACATTCTACCGCTTAACATTCTGATGCTCTGTCAGTTTAATTCATTATTCAGCAAAGGCAAAACGTCTAGGGATAAATAATTGAATTGCAAGTCCATCATCAAGGTCAGTTGTCTATGACATGTCAAGAGTATGGTGCTCATGGCAAGTGTGACCCCTCTCAAAATCCTGTTTACTGTCATTTTTAAATAATTAGCTGCACCCGGAAATAGGTGCAGGATTGCGGTGCTGTTGGAAAGAAAGATAAAGGTGACCAGGATCAATAACTGATTATATATTTAGACTGATATGATCAATATTTATTGAGCTACACATACAGAAGTCTGCCTCTCAGTATGGTGTCATGCCACCAACACGTCAGACGTCTTGGTATGGAGCTGTAGAGGTTACTAATGGTGTCCTGTGATAATCCATCCCATGCAGCTTGAACATCCTCACACAGTTCCGGCAGATGGTGCGGTAGGGGTGGAGGTGGAGGGACACCAGGCCTTCTGGACGTGTGACAACAGACCGTTCACCTTGGTGCTGACCATGGTGCCTCCACACACGGATTCGTTGGGCGTCTCCACCAAGACTAAAGCAGGACTCGTCACTGAAGATGACCCGCTGCCATTCTGAGTCACTCCATGACAGTCTGGTACAACACCACTGCAGTCTTTGGTGACGGTGACGTGGTGTTAAGGACAGTCGTGGTAACGGTCTGTGTGCATGTAGTCCTGCGTGGTGTAGCCGTCTGCCAATGGTGCTGCACTAACAGGATGACTCATGGAGGACACCACTGCTCGCTGCTCTGTAATCGTGGCTGAGTTATAGGCTGGTTAACAGCGTTCTCCTTGATGCTTAGATCTAAAATAAAGAGCCAGAATTGGGACTCCAAACTCGACTAATTGACTGCATCTGGAGTCAGTGGGAAATGGTGTTCATTGGATTTTGTGCCAAACCGTTCTGTAAATAGATCTTGATTTCAAGGGGGAACTTAGGACAAGCTCATGAACAGGCTGTGTCTTATGTAAACCAAGTGAGACAGTCTAAACTGTTTCTGAAACGGCCTTCAAGACTGTGTGCAATGGATGTAGTACTTTTGAACATTAGCACTAGAACCCAATATATCACAGGTATGCAACAGATTCAACACACTTACAATCTCTTCTCCTCTGTATAACTAGCTGCAGGACAGTGGGATTTTGGGTAACTGACCAAAACAGGGCTAGCAGAAAGATTTACATAGAGTATTCAGCATTAATCAACATTCATAAAGAAAGATTGTATGTTTGATAAGAAAATTTTTCAACATACTCTTCATAACTGGCTACAGAACACAGAAATGAGTGAGATGGAGAGGTAAGAGCCCCGGGTGTCTTCCCCCACCTTCCCCAGACTAAACAGTTATATCGTCGCCGTCCAAAGAAAAACATGTATCTCCATTTTTGATGATTTTCACTTTTATGCCTCATTTGATCACATGAGCTGCTCTTTACACTGTGTGGAAATTTCATGAAGAATGGACCAATAGAAATGGCCCAAAACAGCTTGGAAAGACGTCTGGTTCCATTGACTTCCATTCAAATTAAAAGAGGTTTTTGGCCTCTCCTGTAATGTTGACATTTTGAAGATGCCTGTTTTTCTTTGGACAGCGACGATATGTGAATGCAACCTTTAATGTACAGTTAGACAAGCTGTGCATATCATTCACGATTCTACATTACATAGGTATTCAGCTACGGTATTCGCAATGAAGACAGTTTCACTGGTTAAGTTCAGTCAACGATAGTGTCAATCATGCAAGTCCTGTAACATTCCCTCTTGGACGTACCCAGGGCCTTAAGGCTTCCTGAATAATCTCCACACAGCCATATTGTTTAATAGGATAGTTTGGCGAGAAGTCTCTATCCCCTATCACGATGACCTTCTCAGGGAACAAACCCCCTCCCGGCACCATGATGTCCTCGAAGAAAAGAAACTGCTCGCATACAAACACACCACAGGCCTTGTGACACAAAGGGGCACAAATTACAATAAAAACTCGTCCTCACTCGTCCAGCCTCAGACACATTCCCAAATTTAGCATTATTCAACACGTGCAGATCAAAAAGACACCCTATACGGCTATCCATTAGGTGTAAGTACCCTACAAATGGTCAATGGAGCCCAGCCATTAACCAAAACATCCCAGCTTCACACCTTAGACCTCTGCTATGGCTGTAAAGAGAGATGCTTTCCTGCCATTGTCAGTACTACGGCCCAATCTACACACCTCCTCTCCGTTTTTGATCTAGTGATGTGAGAAACAGAGGAATGGGTGATCACAGTCTTTCCACTGTGAGAAGTCATTCAGTGGAGGGTGGAGGTGGAGGTGGGGGTGGGGTTAGAGTTTTCTTTAACGGAGGGCGTTTATATGTTTAATGTGATAACAGGAAAATGTCTGTAGCTCCAATTGTAAAACATTATGATCCAGTTAACTCTGATAACAAGAGGATAGTAGAACACTGGCCCGTCAACGGCAAACTGGTGGTCCACTGGGGTTCTGGTCAGCCTCGCGGGTAGTAGAGTATTAGACAGAATAGCATTTACCACCACTCGTTTTCCACTGAGAGTCTAATTTATTCATTTTTATGCAATTTCTTAAATTTATTATGTTTGGTAAATAACCTCGCCCACCCCTAGTCTTTTTTCATCTCTCAGTAGTTTGTAATAGTTGTCTGTAAAGGTTATACATATTTAATCTGTTTGAGAAAATTAAAAACTAGTTAGTTACCTTGTCCACAAGATAGTAATCTGGGTGGACCAGCATTGGCAAACGGTCAGCAGGGTGCCTGCCTGATCAAGCCAACAAAAATATATGCTTGCCATCTGGAAGAATGGATTTTGCGGTAAACATGTAAATGAGATTATCTTAAAACCCAGCTGATTTCCAGCAGGGGACGGGAAGTGCGTGCTGGAGTCCAGCAGTTTGCTGACTTCTCTGCTCTGACACAACAAACCCGAAACCGACACCTGGTAATTACCTGCTGTGTTCCACAGGGTGTGTCTAAGCAGGAAAATCGTTGAACTGTGCAGTAATCCAGCCCTTTAGTACCTTGCCCCTGGTTTACAGTCTACCCTACGTTTATAATACCTGACGGGTTTGCCGAGAGATCATTACAAGGCATTGGAGCCTGATGAGCTGAACGTTCCCGCAGTAGGCCCATACCGCATGTCTAATTACTGGATTTCTGTTTTATTTAGCATGCTGTGCAGTGTTCTGTAGCACAGATACTGTATTCCCCAGCCTCAGCAGTTTGACCAAACTCACAGTGTTAGATTTGTACCTACCAGACAATGCACAAGTACCCCATAGAAATTTGTGGAACCTGTGGTATCAGCCAATCCTGATTAGTAGCCTATCACTACAGTCTAATATCACTCAGCATTAGAGCAAATCTGTCACTGAACAAAACCGAAGGAGACTGTGTCTTCACTCAACACATAGGAATTCCAGAGAAAAAGTTCCGGCTGCATAAAACGGCATGGCACAGCTCAGCAGTGTTCCATACTGGTTAAAGCTGTAGTTGAGCAGCTCAGTCATACTGGTTGACTAGCATCAAATGGTGATCAGCATATTGCCTTCCATTGCAGTTCTCCAGAATACCAGTGTCCTAAATGCAGCATATCCAAAGAAATACAAGTATCTCCAACAAGGCCATTTGACAGGAGAGGGCGAAAACCTAATTTAACTTTACTGTAAGTCAATGAAACCAGACCTTTTTCAATATATATTCTAATATATATATATTATTTTTTTCAACATATTCTATGAAAAAAAAACTCTACAAGCTATCCAGGAATGTGCAAAAACTAATTGCTACCTCACCTGTCTATTGTCTGTTTAGAATATAGTTTTTATAGTCATTTGTTATATTTAATGTATTTAATTTTAGGCAATGTGTATATATGTATATTATTGTTTTCTTATTTTAATTATATTTTAATATTTTTTCCCTCTGTCTCTCTATCAATTCTGTGCAACTGTGCAATGACAATAAAGGCATCATATCTTATCTTATCTTTTGGCCCATTTCTGTCGGTCCATTCATCATGACATTTTCAGGCAGTGTAAACAGCAGCTGCTGTGTTCAAATGACGCTTTAAATAAAAACCAACAAAAATGGAGATACCTGGTTTTCTCTGGACAGTGACGATATCCAGGTATGGGTTTGTGACCCTTTCCACCAGACAAAAGGCCCAAACCTGGGGTGAGGTATCTAGTTGTTGTAACCTTTAGCTTGTTGCCTACCTAAAAAGGAGTTGCATGTCATCTGAGTAGACTATTCCTCCTTTGTAATGGTGATTTGAAGACGGTTGTGTGTGGTTTCTGGGCTTCCTAGCAGTATGTGCCTTGGTGTTTAGCAAACAGAAAAAAACCCACCCACAAAAAAATCACCCTAAAGCATTGCTAGTTTTTAGTTCCTCTCACCTTCATGATACATCAACAGAAGGGGATTTCCTAGCATTTAAAGTGGAAGATCTCACACTTAGCACCAACGGGTCACCACTAAGTGTTTGGAGTAGATGTAACTATGGCTAAATATTTTATTTTAGCCAGAGTGTCTGTTTTTATCTTAGGAATGTGCATATTTGACTGCTAAATCAGATTTATAGTTGCTGCTCTGCAGTTTGAGAATTAAGAAGGACTGGATGGTGATGGTTTCTGAAAGTTAAACAGAATAAAGGTATCCTGTAAACTCATCAATTTAATCGTCTGCATTATATGAACACTAGATAGTCCTAAGATAATGTAATTAGGTTACTCATAAATATATATTTTTATTACTAATTTTCTTGTATTGCTTTCCCAGCTAGAAAAGATTGGTTCTAAAAAGTTCTGAGAATATGCAATTAAATGTTCTATTAATGTTTACCAGGAATTTTTTCCTTTGTAATGTTTTTTTAAGCTAGGAGAACATTATCTTAAACAATTCTGCCATACCAGGTCCCGGTAACATCCCTAGAACATTTTCTGAATGTTGCACTGAAAATCTTCTTCTTTTGTTATCCTGTAACATGATCTGTGGCCCTGACTGCATCCTCAAATTATCCCCTAATGTTGGAGTTAAAACTCTTTTAACCTTAAAATAACAATTTAAACATATTTTAAACGTTCCTTAAACTTTATTAGAACTTGTAGGTGACATTAGCCAAAGTTCTGGGAAAGTTTACGGCTAGCTTGGTTAGTCCTATCTCACCTTTTTAGTCCCAGCTGGATCAGAAAAAGGTTAGACACAAAGAAGGCACAGAGTGAAAATACAATTTATGAGTAATTATTAACAATTATGCGTAATATACATGCGTAATATACATAATATATATTTAAAATGTATATTAATAATTAATATAGTCCTTTTAGTAAACACTGAAATGTCTGAGAAGACTGAGGAACAATCCGGTGAAAGGTTTGAACAGCTGGCACTGCTCTTTGTGTCAACAAAGGAGTAAAATAAAAAAAGGAGGTCGGGTCGTCAGTTAGATGTGAAATAGCAAATCGAGTTTGGAGACTTAGAAACCAAACAATGTACATAAACCTAGTTAATAAAAATAACAACAAAATAAAAACTTTAAAGAAAACTGAGACTAAAAGTTTGGTGATATTGTGAAACTCCACTTCTACCCTCTCCGTTCAGTCCGTTGCCTAGCTCATGACGTAACGAAAGGGGCAACACGTCTGGATCTCTTCGCTCATTGGCCACAGCGTTTCAATGCTCAACTCTGATTGGTTGGTTCCGGTCAGACGTGAAGTACATATTCTTGATGTAGGGGCCATTTTGTTGTACGTGTGAGAGAGAGAGAGACGGAGGAGAGAGAAAAGAGGAGAAGACATTTCTCTGTTAGGTTCGGGTTGTAGAGGTTGTTTCCACATTGTGAAAATAGCGTCTTCACTTGGAGCTACAGTATAAATAGCCGGCCTGTACCAGACGACGGGCTTCCACCATCAAAACCCCGAGGAAGTCGGTAGGTCGATATGTGTGTGTTTGTTAACAAAGCCCGTGGCCGCCATGTTGGAGGAGAGTTCTTTGTTTTGGTCTGGAGCCAGATTGCATGACCCAGATTTTCCTTCTGATTTTCTGATTTCAGCCGCGTGTTTTTATTTGGCTTTTTAACTAATATTTAATAATTCGACCTCATTATGCGGTGCCCTGATGGATGAAATGAGCACTGCTGTTTAACCCCTTGTAGACCGCTCCGTTCTGCAGTTCTTCTATTTAGCATGAACATGACCGTGTATATGACGTTAACATGAATTCAACAGCAACCGCAAATATTTGAGTGAAAACTTTAGTTTATTCTTTTTTTTTCTGGCTGTTTTGCTTCTGGTGAATCCTCATCTACTGAAGGGGTGCACAGGAAATTCACTTTCACTTGCTGAAAAAGTCCCTATGGCGCCTAGCTGTTTTTGCCCAGTGGGTTGTTATTTTGCTCTTTGTTGTGAATATTGTAGGAAGGTTTCTGACTTCACTTGTTGACATTTCCCATCTGTCTTCGCAGATCGGCGGCTTCCCAGTGCGCCGTGTGCCGGGGTGAACTGATGTTCATTTCGGCGTCGCGACAAAACATCACTCGCTGGCACATGAAAACCTCGGACACTGTGGGCCTAACGCGTGCAGTGAGGAGTAGATCAACTACTTCGAGGACCTGGAGCCCGATTGGGGAGGAGAAATTAAGAGTTAACGATATCTACGCACTCAGCTTCTTCAACACAAAGAGGTAGGTCTGCTCCTGTGTCTGCTCCTCTCTCGAAAACAAGCTGGGGGGATGGGCCGAGGCTGCTCTGCACGTAGCTCTTTGTTATTGCCAAGCGAGAAGAACATGGCCAGCTTTACTTCCTCTCCTGTACACGTTTGGCTTTTAGGACTCATTTTTAATTACCCCTCACTGTAGTACACCCTCACAGTCGAATTTTATGTTCAGCTTTAAAAATAATAAATTTGCTGTTTTTCTCGCGATCAGTAAGTTATATGTATTTTAAATTTTTTTTTTTTTTTTTTTACAATAAATAAATTGTATATACTTTTTAATACAACGTTTGGCCAAATCTGGTGATTAACACCCCCTTTTCCGTCAAGTAAACAGTATGCAGTGTTAAACACACTAATCATAAGTGAGAATGGTACATGCTTCCTTATTCTTCGTCATGGTGAACAATATTTGGTGGTTATTGTTTATTTTTATTCTGCCCGTTTTAACCTGTTGATAACATCAGTACCGTAAAAGGTGTTAACTTGTGTCCTTATTTGGATAAGTGATGTGCAGACTGGTATCTGGCCTCAAAATGTGATGTATAGTGGATACCGTGTGTACCGGTTTTATTTATTTATTATTAAAGCTTTTTTTTTTTTTACACAAGAATCTGCTGTTTATTTTTCCCCCCTTCCTAATCATTGTCCTTTCTCCATTAAGGTGACATCCAGTGTGAGCAGCATGGGAGGTGGTGAAAGATACAACATTCCAGCATCCCACCCTGATCACTCAGCGTCCAAAAAGAACCACCAGGTTGGCAGGGCCAAGCAAAGGAGCCGTAACCAAAACATAGGAGTGCTCGCTGCATCCTCTGGGGCCCCGGCCGGGCCCCTCCTCCACAGCCACCGCAGGAGCGACAAGGGTAGCGGCTTCTCATGGTCTCCCGAGGCACGGCAGGCCGTGTCCATGGAGAAGAGCGGGTCGGTTCGTTTCGCCACACCATACGACCAAAACTGGGAGGGGGCTGTATCCCATCTGAACAACCTCTTGGCAGCTCAGTGTGGCCACAGTTATGCAGGAGCCAAGTTCAGCGATCCCCCATCCCCTAGCGTTCTGCCCAAACCCCCCAGCCACTGGGTGTCCCTACCCATGGGCCCTTGCGATCGCCGTGAGATGATGGCCTTTCAGTTGAAGAGCCTTCTTAAGGTGCAAGCGTAAAAACGACCCTCACTGATGATCTCTCGAAGCCAGTGATAGAAGGCTCCGCTTTGTTCTCTTGCCCTCCTGGAATGCTGCAGCGCTGCAACAGTTTTTATTTAATCTCTTTTAAATTTGTCTTAAAGTGACCGTTTTGCAGATGGTCTTCGTTTTTTATGACCTTTCCTAGATGCAGATTGAGGCGAAGTGCTGGAGATTTCATCGATTTAGATGAATCTTAATCTTCCTCTAGGAATCTTCACCATGGACTGGTTCCTGTGACCAGGTACAGCCTACACCTGGACTGAAGGCTTTGTAGTGGTGAATAGCCATTTGTATGCAAATTTAGTCCACGGTTAGACTTGGGTCTTGGCCAGGGAGCCACGTCCTTATCTTATCTAAGGTGTTCAGCTGTTGCAGCCTTGCAGGTGGGAGAGCTCTAGTGGAGTCGATGCCTTGGATGATGAACTGGATTTCTTTGTTGCAGGGATGCTGTTTGTTTTGTCCTTTTTTTAAAATGGCCGTTAAGCGATATGCGGTTACACATCGCTAGTTTGACTATGCTTCAGTCTCTGAACAGTATACTTTCCAAATAGAGGCTTCTTGCAAGCCCTTAGCATGAGGTTTTAATCTTGTTGAGGTTATGCAAAGAGCCTCTTGGTGCTAAAGCACATCAGGATCTGTAGCATACTGGTCCGTAGGTTAAAGATGCCGTCTCTGTTGCTGTTTGTGTTTGGGGGAAGAATAAGCTGCTGACTTTTGTTCTGAAGATGCCAGAGCAAACTGAATGTGGAGAAAAACAAGCTGTGTTGGGTTTAATTGTGGCACACGGACCTTGTACTTTCAACTCCTGTACTTTTTTTAAAAAATGCGCTGTGCGCACTGCACTATGGGTGTTGAAATTTTAGCAAGGTTTGGTAGGGCCATGGTAGCATTAGCCCAGTTGCGTTAGGTTATCAATCATCAGTGCGAGTGTTTACCAAGGCAGTGAAGGTTTATTTTATTTTTTTTGTTTTTATAAATACACTTACCACATGGGGACAAGTGCCATACATGCCACAGCAACTGAAGCATTATACTTTCTTTTTTTTTTTTTAAATTTAATTTGTTTTCCTGTTTCTTCCCATGGGAAATGATTTGAATACAATCAGAAATGTTTATTTTAGTAGTCTAAGCTTGACACGCGTCCCTACGCAACACCAGCGTGGCAAACTGTGTGCGGAGGAGGGTCTAAGCAGCAGCAGGATGGAGGGAGGTTGACGTTTCCTCCCCGATCTCGCTGCCTGGCCTTGTTTGCCGTGCGGTGTTGTGCAGTGACGGTGTTTTGCAGCACTGCGGGACACAAGTGTGAATGTTTACATTCTCCAAAAAAAAAAAGGCCTGGACCTGAAACCTGCCAAACTCCTACAATCTCTCCTTTCATGCTTGATGTCCACTTTGCACTGTTGTTGAAATGTTTCGAGAGTTGCGGACCATGTTCTTCCTTTGGCCGATATGTAACGTAACTGCCCCCCATTAATTTCAGCTTGGATGCGTGTTAAACGGCGTGTGAAGTGTTGGTACCTGTATTGTGTAAAAGTATTAACGGCCATCTGAAAGACGACAGAACGGAGCTGAAGATGATGGATATGTAATAGAGCCATGTAAATAATGACATGTATAAAATATTGTAGCATATTGTACATTGTGCAGGGTTGTTTTAAACCTGCTGATAAAGTATTTTTAGTAATAACACTGAATGTAAGTCATGCTGAGGACATGGCTTGATATGAAAATGCTGAAATATTATTTTTGTTTAAAAAAAAAAAAAAGAAAATATTTGCCTATAGCACGTGGAAACCCCTGCACTGTGCAGCCTCTGCCAGTGATCTTGCACATAATGCTTTTATATTGTATAACGCACAGTATAGAGGGAGAAAACAAGCTTTAAGTGCAAATTTTAAAAAAAGACCACAATATTAACTATCTGAAGATATAGAGAGACTTTCACATCACCACACAACCCTGATGGATTACGGGTTAGGCACTTTTTTATATCAGTAATAACGTTAGGTAATCTTTATTTTTCATTCCCCTCATGCCGGAACTTTCCATTCTCATGTTTGTTTACCGTTTCCAGCGCATTTCAATATTTCATTCTGATCTGTTCCCAGGCAGCCTTGTATCCCGACGCCAGCCGTACCTCCGCGGGCTGATGGTTGGGATACACGACTGCCTGTTTCCAGTTTTATTTCAGCTCTACATAAACACTTTGATTTTCTGATTTGTGTGTGTGTATATGTGTTAAAGTCTCTCAGATGAATTGGCTTTGAATTTGTCCCAACCCGAAGTGTCACTGTGGAGAAAGATTTGCCCGTTTGATTGTAATTGATGTACTAAAGAGTTCGACAGCACTAAGAAATTGGGCCTAAAAAAAAAATAAATTCCCTTCCCTTCCCCCCTAACATCTTGACTGTGTGTTTATTTGATCGCCGTTCTCTCGTGTGCCGACGCCTGACAGGATATGATGTAATCTGTAGTTTACTGTTAGTCTTGCTGCAGAATTTACTGGTTGGTTTATTTTAGCGTGTCCTTCTGGACTGTTGCCAAGCTAAAGACGTCGTCTTCGTTAGTGTTTCACAGGGGAAGATGCAGGCTGAGATTTAGAGTTGTAGTCCTCTGCAGGCCAGTTTGAACTCGGTTTTAAGCCAGGATTAAGTTTATTACTATTAGAAATTTATGTACAAGGGTGGTTTAACAAGATACTACATTTAGACATTTTGTCTCGTTGCTTAGGAATGTTCTGGGTACAGATGGAGGTGCACCAGGTACCAGCTATTTTTTTTATATATATATATATATTTTATCGTTCAATTATTTTTATATTTAAAAAATGGTGGAAGATGGCCATATTTTCCAGTATATCCCAGTAACATTCTGTGATGTTACCTGAATGCACGGTCTAGGTTGGTTGTTTTATACAACAGGCTTAAATTGTTTTTTTAATATATAAAGTAAATTGAATGTGAAGCCTGAGACCTGGTTGTGTTAAGAACTAGCTCTACAAAGTAGCTGCTTAACTTTTTTTGTATCTCACTGTACGCTTCCAGAATTGCATTATATTTGTTTCTTACAGTTTTGGCTAGTTATAGTTATTGGTAAACAAGGTCCTCTGGGTTATGTATGTCTAGTCCTGAAAGATAAAACGCAGGTTTAGACTCCAGGTGAGTCCCAAACATCCGGTCCAGAAGCTTAAAAGCAGATCTCGATCATCTCCTTTTGGTTAAGTTGGTGAGTATTGCTGATTTATCTCAGTTTTATGATGGGCTTAATATAGTATTAATATTTAATGGTAGTATTGATATTCATTCATGATTGGATCATACTGGCAAATTTTCCCAGCGCACCAATCATACATCTACACATTTTTCTAAAACCATATGGATGCAATTTGTAGTTCTATAATTACAGACTGTAGTCCCTCTGTCTCCCTGTAGACTTTGTCAGCAATTTTGATTTAATTATTTGGGAGATGCTGTGCTGCACTACAGAAAACGGCATAACTGTTATTAACGTAATGTTAACATTAATCTAGTTATAGGCTCGCGGTTCCTCTTTAACCGCAGAACAGACGCTGCACATACGCAGCATAACTAGGTGAGAGAAGTGATTGACTCTAGGCAGGACTGATGGGTTTCAGTTTGGAGTAATATCATCAGAGGAGAGGTTACTGAGCATTCTCAGGCAGCAGCAGCAGCATGGGTCACTCACAGGTTGACTTCTTTACACGTCATGTTTGTTTTTGAACACCCAGTGTACTACAGCACCACCTTGTGGTGAAATCAGGTAAGTACAGAAAGGTTTTAAATTTCCAGCTGCAGTTATTACAGCTACACTGAGTTTTTCCTGATAGCAACGTATTCTCTATCATGTTCTTTAAGAGTCAGAAGAACAAAAAAGTTGGTTTAGATTTATTAATTATTTGATTAAATTAATTATAATTGATTTAATTATTAATTATTTGGATGGTGGATCCTTCTCAGCCTTGTAGTGACACTGACGATGGTGTTGTTGTGTGGATCAGACTCTCCACTGCAGTGTTACTGGAGTTGTTAAGCATCTATCCACACCCTGTCCACTCTATAACCCCGTCTGCATGCCATCCACTATACAGTGCTCAGCCCTGTTTGGGCATCTTGCTTCTGATCACTGATGACTGTGTTAAAGCAAGACCAGGCAAATTCAGTAGGTTTGAGGGGTCATGGGTCGACATTTGGCACTCTGCATCGCTCAGGTCTCCAGTCAGTGCTGAGAGGTTGCTGCTCACAGGATGCTGTTGGCTGGGTGTTTTTTAGCTGTTGGACTATTCAGTCCTGCAGTGACACCGAGGGGTTTGAAAACCCCAGTCACTCACACCGGCACTTCGGTGTCGCTGCAGTGCTGAGAATGATCCACCAGCTGATCGAGCTGGAGGTTTTATTATTAAATATGCTGAATGAAAGGAACATGAGGTAATTGATTTTTACAGCCTGATTTTCTCGTGTTTATCAGAGGTGGCGGTATTCATAGAGGGTACATGTACAGTAGCACTTGAAAAACAGTGTTGGTTTGGTCTAACGTCAGGTAGCTCGTCTGTAACACACCTGTGTCGCCTGTAATGCATGTGGTGTCTAATTAGAACATCAGGTTCAGCATCATCCCAAATAACAGATTAATAACTCCAGATTATGGATTTTATCTTGTTCTTATTCTTCAAGCCCAGACAGAGCTTGGTTCTAGCTAATGGAACCTTTTCTTCCTCAGTGTTCTGTCTCAGGTACACGGTTGGTGTATTGTATCCACCTCTGAGTAGGTGGCCAGTGATCAGTGGTCAGTGGAAAGGTTAGAGATTACAGTAAGCCCATTGGTTAATGTGTTTGCTTATTCATTTCTAGAGTCCTGTAGAGATATTGGTACAATATGGAATGTTTTAGATGATGTAACCTGTTCAGTTTTGCTCCCAAACAAATTGGGGGAACATATCACCTGAGCATAGTTTATAGGTGGGAGCAGATAATGGCCATTGGCTGCATCATTAGTGATTGCGCAATCCACAGCACTGTTATCCCACACTACGTTCACTTCTTCTTCTTACTGCGCTTATTTGTTTACTAACTAGTCCCACAGTTTGAGATACCAACACCAACTCCAGTATGTTCAGTCGGATTGAGAATGGTGTGCCTGATTGGATGCATGGTTTCCATGTGGTAGCGTACCTTTCCTGATTTTTCCCCATTAAGAACGAATGGGGTGAAAAACTGCACACCTATCTACTGTACACCTGCTCAAACCAGAGGCACCAGCTCTGATACACCATCTCAGGGCAGACCTGCTGTAAGGGTTCGGGCAGTTCCGCGTGCTGCCAGCAGAGGGCGGCATCGGCGGCGTCTCCTCGAGGCAACTACAGTCTGGAACTCTGACTCCCAGAATGCACCGGACTGATCACCCACCCAGCCGCACCTGATTCTTCGGCTATATAAGCTTGTACCTTTTGCAGAAGGGTAGCCGGTAATGGTAATAGCAAAAAAAATATATAATAAATAAAGAAAAAAGCAAGACACGTGCTTTTAATGAAAAACAAAGACAAGATATGTGCTTTAAATTTTATTAAATTTTTTATACACAGTATCTTTCCACTATTCCTTAAATCTTACTTGCAGAGTACAATAATAAGAAATGTATGTAAAAAAAAATAATTATATATATATATATATATATATATATATATATATATATATATATAAACCTTCAATATAAAATCTATATTTGTAAAGTAACTTCCATTAAATAACAACTTCAGTAGTTGAAGTGGCCAATGGAATATCTTTCTGTGTACAATATTTAAATTAATGCAGTTTTACCTGTTGCTGCTATAACTAGAGCAATACAGAATTCATAATTGCCCATTCCATTTGAAAGTCATTGCATGTATTTTGATAACTTTCTCTAATTCTATGTGTTTTTTTTTATTGTTATCATTTTTGCTATAAACCACATGAAATCAAGTCTAAATTCAGTTTTAGACCCACTAAACATGGTCATTTGTATTTTGATTTAAAAAAAAAAGGTGAGTGCTGTTTTCAAGGAAACACTTGTAGGGGGATTTACCTCGAGGGTACTATCACCAGCATTATCATAAAATCTCTCACCGATTATACGGGACAGTCAATAAAGTGGCTATGTAAGCCCAGCATGGTGGGAGTCCAGTCGTGGGCTTGAAGTTAGAGAACCAGCCGGTTCGATTCCCTGAACCAAAAGGACATGACTGAAATGTTCTTGAGCCATGGATAGGTCAGACCACCACCATCACCAGTCTTTGCTGGACTCCAACCCTTGGACTGTTACCACCAAAGGTATGAGCCATTCAGTGTAGTTCCGAAGTACAACCCCTGACGTGTTCTAAGTTAATGTTCCCGTGTCCGTTACTTCCTCTTAGCGGGGTTATGGGGTCTTGTTGTGCTCTGTTTTGTTGACAAACCATTTGCAAAGCAAAAAAGAGAATGACGGTGGTGTTGTCCTGCTGCTGTTTGTTCACAGTGAAGAGATGGAGTTTCCTGGTAGTGGAGGAACTAAGTCTCACACAGCTCCAACCCAATAAAACTGGGTTACGAGGGGAGCACAAAGCCTCTGTCATATACCATGGGCTTTTATATCCTCTTATCAGGAAGCTACATGCTCTTACACACTGTAAAATTACCTTGCGAGTTTTTTGCACCTTTGGTTTGTTTTGGGAGTTACACAGCATAGCACTGTACATCAGTTATAAACTGGGCTTAGTTCTTCTATATTTCATCTGAATTAAATACCCAATTAAAAATCACAGGACTCCTGTTGATCTTGTAGCATGGCGTATGGTCAAAAAGAGTGTTCCGGTGCAGTAAAACGATCTAAAAAAAAGTAAACAGAGGGATTTAACACTGCGTTATTAACATGTCTGCATATTTGGTGGTAAACATAATTTAAACAGAAATCAGTTACACTTTCACACTTAGCATTATTTACGAAGTGTCATGCTTCCGGGTCTTCGCGGCTCTACCGTTCCTCCGGACTCAACTTCCCAGAGTGCATCGCCTGATTACGTCACTACCACATGACCCCAGTCATCCTATCACTTCCGTTCTAGGTCACCAGAATTGTAAACGCAGCTGTCCTTTATTACATATCTGCATTTAAGCTCCACGCACACCTCGCGAAGTTTTTCCAAACTCTCGTTTGTAATTCTGGGCGTTCTTTCTATTGTCTTGTTACTTCCGGCTTTGACCTCCTTCGTTATTCTGACTACCGATCTTTTTTTGACCCCTTTGGCTTCGTTCTCTTGCACCTTTTGGCTGTTCGGTCTGTTTTTGTATCTTGACCATTCTCGAAGGCACCCAACACAATCCTGCCTAGGCCCTCTGAAAGGCTAGAGTGGGCTCTGTATGTAATAATAGAACATTAAGTAAGAAATGAAGTGTCTATTAAGAAGTAATGTCCAAAACGCCTCCAGGATTCGATTTACTCAAGTTGTAGCTTATTATAGAAAAAAATAGCTAAAAAAAATGAACATATAAACATCAGAGCTCTGAATTCTGTCATCTGCATGTTCGAACTCTATAACACCCATATTATGCTCTGTGATAAAGCGCGTCCCTCGACCGGACAGTATGTCATAGTTGGGGGCGCCCTTTATGGGTAGTGTCGGGCAAGTAGCCGTTAGGCCTGGAAAAAGTGCGGTTTGCACAAGAGTCCTTTTCCCTTCATCTTTATTTACACACCACAAAGACATCATTTACAGATTTACATGCACACATTCAGAGGAAAATAAAACAATATTCTCTAGCAGCTAAAGGCTTTAGATCTAATGACTGCAAAGTCCCTCCCCACCAGAACCCCCCAATAACACCACATATAAGCGGGTTGCCCCTCCCCCGGGCTAAACCATTAGAGGCTTGAGGTGAAACTGGAGTTCACACCCTTTAGTCTGCTCTGTCCCACCTGGTCTGTACTCCCCTCCTCTTCTACAGAGGTTGGACACACCCAGGTAGGTAAAGCTATGGTGAACCCCTCACTTCCCTTTTGACCCATATCCATACAGTTGAGCAGGGTACAGGTAAGTCTACATGATCTCTACCTTTTCTGTGATGTGTGCAATGCCTCACATCATCACATGCCCCCATGAAAGTGAGTAGTGTTAGCCTTGAGCTAGCCAGCGTACATTAGAGGTTTGAGTGACAGCTTTAATATTTCGGAGGTGATTATTTACTTCCTCAAAAGAGTGAAGTTTATGGTCAGTCGATTACGTCTGATAGATTTCACACACTGTGCTCTAATACTTTCAGTAGTTTAACAGGTTCAGTGACATCTAAATATTTATCTAATATGCCGTTTCAGTTCAGTCGTTCTGTAAGACCTCAAACTCACTTAAGATGTGATTTAGAATCTTAAAGAGAGCCAACTAGAACAGCCCACTCTGGGTGGTTTCCTTTCAGTTCTTTCAGATGGACATTAAGAAAGGTCTGGATTCAGACATGCACTCGCAACTTGAAATGCACCACTGGAGTATTAATGAAGACTGAGGCAGAACCATGACGGCACTGTGTTATAGCTAGATTCTGTTGCGGGAATCCATGAGATGACCTTCCAGTATGTAGATGCCATATATACATTATATCATTTAAGGTGATGAAGAAGAAGAAGAACTAGAACTTTGATATCTTCAAAAAACCCTTTATTTCAGAAAGACTTTCTATTAATCAGTAGTGAAGAACAGGACAGTGTTTTAAACAGCTTTAAATCACCCACAGAACGAGCTCCACATGATCACACACAGACTGGTTAAAATACTTTAAAGAACACAGATACCGAAGCCTAGACACACTTTCCATGTGATCACCAGTGTACGTTTTTATCTAAACAGAGAAGAAAGAGAAATGCAACAGTGATGTTTAAAATATAACAGGTTCTTACTGAAAGTTATATGAAATATAATCAATAAAAACGTCATTAATTCACCCTGTATCACCTGTATTTAGGTGTGTGTGTGTGCAGCACACTGAACATGAGGATCAGTCAGATTACTTCACTTCACATAACACACTAAATTCAGATCTACAGTCCTTATCTCTCCATTTGAAGTCTTCCTCTGTGTCTATGGTGCCGCAGTGGTGGGACAGTGGAGGCTCTGGTTGTCTCCCTCCCAGCCAGTTGGTCCAGGGACCCACACCTGTCCCATCAGTCCAAATCCAGAAGCCAAAGAGCTGACTCTGTCCAAGCCCCACCCACAAGGTTCCAGAGACACGACTCCTCCTGAGCTCATGCTCCACCTCCTTCTGGTCAGCCTCTGACTGGATGCGCAGGAGACCAGTTCTGTTCCCTCTCCAACAGTAATCCAGAGCACTCTCCCAGGTCATCCTCTCACCACTGATATGGATGTATTCTGATAGAAACATAAACACAAAAAGTAGTTAATGCAGGAGGAGGGAAACGGCTGGGTGGACTGGATAGATTACAGTATGCTATACACTTCCAGACACCACATATTATTATTCATGATCTTTAGAGTTTGAGATCACTTAGGAACTGCACACAGGCAGGTGTGTGATGATTTAGGTATACAGGTATTGTCTTTAGAGCGTATGACTAGATAGGTATGATAACTTTACTAGAGCCTGTAGAATTGTAAAACATCATGTCATTAAAAACAGTCGGTTATTATTGTTTAATTTGGTTTCTGTGGAAAAGAAAATGTAGTATACTAAGACACCTACCACACACACTCAGGAGAGACAGTTATCTTCTAAAAGTATCTACAGGTCCAACACTTTCACTTCAGTACTCTAATTCACGTTATAATTTAATAACACTAACGTTTCCTATCATACAGTTCAGACCCCTGCTCCCTGACTCTACAGTGGTGGGAGGGTGTCCTGTCCACTCAGCTGGTCCAGGTACTCATATTAATCCTGTGTCTTGTCTATCAGGTCCTGCATGGTTTGGTGCCTCGTACTGTATCTCCTGTTATTAATCAGAAATGACTGAAACCAGATCTAGTAGCTCAGTCACCAGAGGAGTGGAAGAAGTCCTAAAGGGTCCCAGTACATATTTATTTAGGTTACTCTGGGTATCTGGGGGTCCTGAGAGTTTCTCTGTGAGGCTGGAGGGTCGCTTGGAGGTGATGGCAGTAAAAGAGAATTCTATGAGTGTGTGATATGAACTCTGAGAGGACAGTCACCAGGTGATACACTACAGTAAGAACACCTGGTCCCTGTAGATCCCTCTCTGTAGGTCATGTAGGGTCTTGGGACTCTTCTGAACCCACATATTTTGAACATCCACAAGGACCTGACATGTATCATGGGTGATCATAAAGGCCAGGCATGACATTAGCTGACTCCAGTCGGTTAAGAGCCCTGGGGTTATCTAGAACCCTCAGAAGAACAGAGAGAGCCAGACGAGTTTTGGGATGCCGTTTTTCATCAGCACCCTGCTGACTGTAGGGACCCGCTGGTCCACCTTCAGTTCACTTGACTGTAGGTTCTGATTCTGAAGCTTTAAAGGAGAGAGTGACCCAGAATAACCTCACCACTGCTAACAGGTACAGGGCACAGTTTGACTGAGACTATAAAAGAATAATGCAGTAATAATCAATAATGTTCTAGACTATATATGACTTAATGATATATTACACTAGATAAACACTACTGCTCAAACGTCTGGGCTCATTTATAATAATGATACCTGTAATAAGAGATATAAACTAGATACCAAAACTTCAACCAGAACTTTCACAGTTACAGTGTTTTAATCCACATAAAATGAGGATATAAAAATGTAATTTAAATATAGAATAGTTACTAAATTATAATCTATAACTATAGCTATTCTATTTACTGGAATTTACTGACACAATAAAACTATTAATATCTGGATATTAGTGATGTGGTTATGGGGTTTGGAGGCGCTGTTGATGAAGTTTCTCAGTTATGATGAAATCACTTCCAGTTCTGCGTGAGTTCCCTAAACACCACTAAGACTAAGTTCTTCATTATCTAGAACTTTAGACTGTTTTTTTATTAAGGAGTGTTCCCCAAAGCCTTACAGAACTAAACTACTGTCTGAACTCGCTCCACCTTAACCCCACCTGCTCCTTATTCACCAAGTACTGCTTAAAGCCTTTACCTGCAGTTCAGCATCTAAAAGCCAGAGGCCACCAATCAATATTATTATTATTATTATTATTATTATTATTATTATTATTATTATTATTATTATATGTTTTTTATTATGTTTAATTCACCTTTTTGTTATTCATGTTTGTAGAGTGTATCTTATTTATGTTTATAGCATAATTTATGAATCTGGTTTCTTTCCACTCAATTCAAATGTATTTTCTTTCAGTAGGGAATACATAATGAACCTGAGGGAGCTGTTTGTGGGGGAGGAGTCAGCAAAGCCGTTCTTCTAGCTCCTAGTTGAGTTTGGCTTTGTGAAGCTCTTTAGGAAACACTCGCTGAGATGACTCTGGCTCTTCTCTCCTCCTGCGTCAGTTGGTGTGATACTTGCTAAGAATGTGCGAACGTGTTTTATTTAATATGCTGTATTTTATATTGCTGTATGTATTATTAATGTAATATGTCATTGGGAGTGTGTTTGTCCTGTTTCTGCCCAGAAACTGTTTCTGCTATAAGTGTTCAGTTAAATGTTAAGTAATGTGAAATGTCCTGTGAATTAAATAACTACATGTTTATTAGTGAGGCTGAACACTGCTGAGAGAGTTAGAGTGTTTGTAGAGTCAGGACTTACTGCTGTAGCACAGAGGAACAGGCTGAGTATTACTGCATGGCACTGAATCCCATTTCCCTTGTTTCAGTTGTACACAGTCTGATGATGTTGATGCTGGTCGAGGCTGATAACTCCCCCAGTTTCTATATGCAGATCTTCCTCCATCAGTCCACTCCCAGTCATCACGCAGCAGGCCGATCCAGAAGGGGTCACTGCTGATCAGCCCTGCTGTCTTCACTGCTTCATTCTGGGTCTGATCTCTGATGCTGACCAGATCAGTGTAGTTCCTCCTGCAGTAACTCTGAGCTTCAGACCAGCTCATCTTCATAAGAATGATGTTATAATTCAGGGTGGGACCTGTGGAGGGAACATGATCTGACACAGTGATATGTGTTGATGTTAGCTGAAGGAGTTTATATTATATGATGCTTTGCTAATATAGTGATCATTAATATAATCTATTACCTTGTTTATAACACATGAAAGGTCTTTTCTCTGTGCAGGTAAGACTTTCCCATGCGCCATCAGCCTTCATAGCAGCACAGCAGGGCCCTGACCCACAGTCCCCTGTCAGATTTCTGAATGTAAAATTAGCACCATTAGACCATTTATCACTGGACTGATTCCGGGACAGGCCAATCCAGGTAGTACTGTTACCAGCAAGATTGTCCAGTGCAGCGTTGTCTTCATCACTGTACACAGTGACCAGGTCAGTGTAGTTGGTTCTGCAAGCTGCTCGAGCTGCAGACTGATTCATTTTCTCCTCAATGAGATGGAAAGTTCTGAGACAACTTTGGTCTGCAGGAGAAACACCTGTAGAAGAAAGTTCAGTAGTTCATGTAGCAGAACAGGAATAACAGGTGTGTGTGTGTGTATGTGTGTGGGTGTATGTAAGTGTGTGTGTGTATGTGTGTGTGTGTGTGTGGGTGTATGTAAGTGTGTGTGTGTATGTGTGTGTGTGTGTGTGTGTGTGTGTGTGTGTGCGGGTGTGTATGTGTGTGTGTGTGTAGGTGTGTGTGTATGTGTGTAGGTGTGTGTGTATGCGTGTGTGTGTGTAGGTGTGTGTGTATGTGTGTGTGTAGGTGTGTGTGTGTGTGTGTGTGTGTGTATGTGTGTGTGTAGGTGTGTGTGTATATATATGTATATGTAGGTGTGTGTGTAGGTGTGTGTGTGTGTGTGCGGGTGTGTGTGTGTGCGGGTGTGTGTGTGTGCGGGTGTGTATGTGTGGTTGTGCGTGTGTGTAGGTGTGTGTGTGTGTATGTGTGTGTATGTAGGTGTGTGTGTGTCTGTGTGTGTGTGTGTGGGTGTGTATGTGTGTGTGTGTGTGTGTGTGTGTGTGTGTGTGTGTGTGTGTGTGTGTGTAGGTGTGTGTGTAGGTGTGTGTAGGTGTGTGTGTAGGTGTGTGTGTATGTGTGTGTGTAGGTGTGTGTGTGTGTGTGTGTGTGTAGGTGTGTGTGTGTGTGTATGTAGGTGTGTGTGTGTGTGTAGGTGTTTGTGTATGTGTGTTTGTGTGTAGGTGTGTGTGTGTATGTAGGTGTGTGTGTATGCTTGTGTGTGTGTGTGTAGGTGTGTGTGTATGTGTGTGTATGTAGGTGTGTGTGTGTAGGTGTGTGTGTGTGTGCGGGTGTGTATGTGTGGTTGTGTGTGTGTGTGTGTGTGTGTGTGTAGGTGTGTGTGTATGTTTGTTTGTGTGTAGGTGTGTGTGTATGCGTGTGTGTGTGTGTGTGTGTATGCGTGTGTGTGTATGCGTGTGTGTAGGTGTGTGTGTGTGTGTGTATGCGTGTGTGTGTTTGTATGTAGGTGTGTGTGTGTGTGTGTGTAGGTGTGTGTGTGTGTGTGTGTGTGTGCGTGTGTGCGTGTGTGTGCACGTGTGTGTGTGTGCACGTGTGTGTGTGTGTAGGTGTGTGGGTGTGTAGGTGTGTGTGTGCACGTGTGTGTGTAGGTGTGTGTGTGTGTGTGTAGGTGTGTGTGTACGTGTGTGTTTGGGGGGGGGTGTAAATACTGTATTCCCTTCATAACTGTGTTAAATTCAGATAATAAACATAATTAAATGAAATAATTGTGTATTAAATGTTGAATGTGATGTTGATCATGCTGTATGTCCCTTTCTCAGTGTGAAATGAAGAGTTAACAGACTGTACAGTATATAATCTGCAGTAAATGATTTATGTAGTAGATTATTTGGTACTGCTGTACTAAAGGACTATAAATGGCTTATAACTAGTTTATTAATGAATATTAATATCGGTGTAGGTAAAAATGATGGGACCTTTAACCTAATATTCTGCAGCACATCCTTTAGAGGGAATCACTGAAAGTAGCTGAGTTGAATGAGACTAGCTCTGAATGAGACTTCTGCACCTGTCCACAGGTAGTCTGGCCCACCCCTCCTGAGCAGACTGCTCTAGCTGTCTCAGGTCTGAAGGGTGTTTCTCCAGACTGTATGTTTCAGCTGGTACATAGCTGTTCAGTATGATTGAGATCAGGGCTGATAGAAGGCCATGACATAGCAATGACTGTGCCAAGTCAGCTTAGCGTTTATTTCCCTTCTAGTTTATCAGATTAAACTCCATCTCCATATAATAACACAGTAATAATTATATATATCATACTGTGTATGTATGGGGTATGTATGATTACAGTTATAACCAGTTATAACCTCTACAGACACAAACTGAACAGAGAGTGTAACTCCAGTCTCCTCATTTTTCAGAACTCAGTACAGAGCCTAAAATAAACAGTTATGAGTTTATGTGATGTGTTGAGGAAATACATTTATAGAACATATTTAACAGGAGTAGATCTTTACCTGAGACGAAGAGGAGGATGAAGAAGATGGGGGTGATGGCCATCGTACCCACAGTCCCACCCGTGCTGAGTTAGTGCTGTGAGGGTTTCAGATACAGCATCAGCTGAAGAGGATACTGGACGGTCTCAGTTCCTACAAACTGAATAACTTCTAAACAGTGTGTAGAAAGAATTCACACTCCAGAACACATTTATCAGAGAACAGTTCGTGTGGAGCTGTGAAATATTTCACCATCAGCTCACCAGTGATGTCAAACACTGACCAGTCGAACAGACACACACAGGAGCACACAGGTGCAGCACTGCAGTCTTACCTGGTAGAGCGCTCGCTGTTGAATGAGGGGGAAATATGCAAACCACAAGCCTAACACTGATCCTGATGATGTCACAGCATCTCCTGTCAACAAGAGCAGAGGAGCACAGTGTCGGACTGAGAGGAGAGAGCATCTAGCAAAGCGTCAACAAGCCAGTTCAGTACAAATGACTCTCTCAGCTTCAGGTTCTGGATATTTAACAGTACACTACACTGAGGCCAGTCGTACAGTCAGGACGTCACTCTGCACTGAACATCTCCACCATTTGGGACCTGAGAGGAATCAGAAGTGAGACCATGTTTAAGAAGCACCTTGCAGTCATGGAATGAACTGATCAGCTACCAAGCAAACACACGAGTGGTCTTCTGAGCTGTGTAATTGAATATATCAGGAACCGGTTCACCATGTAGGTTTTGTAAAACCCATTCTTGCTGTTATTTCACTGATTTGATGCTAATTGAAGACATTGTTGATGTCACAGTGCCTCTGTAGTGATTCACCTTTACACATATATACAGCCTAATAAACATACACTGATGGAAAACGTTGATTGGCCTTTATTGGCAAAGTGTTGAACCAGCAGCAGATTGATATTTGAGGCGTGATCACTGAGGGTTTCCCTATTTCAGCAACTGTGAGGCTGTGTGGCCATCTTGTGGTCAAAGTTCCACCACACACTCATGCATGTCACACCGATTCACATGCAGTACAGTAACCCTGAAACTTATCTGAGTTTCACACCACTGTTTTATTTTTCAGCTGCTGCCAAGGGAGTTTTGAACTTGAGTTGTTGAAGTCATTGTTGACCTCCACTGATCTTATTGGGTTCATTAAACTGTATTGAAAAGTATGAGGAAAGAAAGTTATCACTCACTACACACGCAGGTAGAGCCATGATAATCTAGCATTAAAGTTTAGAATGAAAAGTGTTCAGTGTTTCAGTGTTAACAGCTTATCCGTGTAAAGCAGGTCAGTCCTGAAGCGTTCAGACAGAGGACCACCAAGTCATCACACACGTGTCCCCTCAGTTCAGTCTTACATGTCCTAAAGGAAACGGATCATGAGCTGCCTGATGTGGCTCCTGAAACTAGTGAGAACTTACTTTTCAGCATTTTAGCTTTAAACCCAAACGGCCATCTAGAGACACAACAAGCTTTACTGACCGTCCACACAGAAGTGACCAGTACAGCAGCCCTCAGACTGACCTCAGCTTCTCCTGCTGCACTTTCACTTTAAATAAACAGAGTGTAGTGTGTACGTCCTGTACTGTACGTGTGATTCTCTCTGGAGGGTTGGGAAGAACACAGGGATGATCAGCAGCTTTCATCAAACGCTGTATATTCATCTTCATATTAGAGCTCTGATCACTGACAGACCTGTTCTGCTTCAGTAGCTGTGAGGCTGTGTGGCCATCTTGTGGTCAAAGCTCTACCACACACTCAGATGGGACACGGCATGTTACACTGGTTCACATGCAGTAACATGACCCTGAGGTCTACATTAGTTTCTGCTCCAGTGTTTTTCTAATTGAACTCTGTAGTGATGTAAAGACTGGTGTGGGTGCCAGCCTGGCCACCAGGGGACAGTGGTGAACCAGCAATCAGTCCTAACACCCTGCACCTGGTGAATGGGCTATATCTCCCTCTCAGGAAGCAGTCTGGGTCGCTGGTTCTTTGCTACACCAGGTGTGTGTAAGGTCCTGGCCAGTAAAGGTAGAGGGCTGAGAGTGTTTGAGCTCACCCTCACATCTTTCTTTCCTCCTCTCTTCTTCAGAAGGATGAGAGTGTTGGTGCTCTCCTTTCATCAAAAAAACCTCCACCCTTTTCTTCTTTCTGCTGAGGGCTGTGAGGTCTCGCCCTCCCCCTCATCCCTGCCCTCACTCCTCAGAGGGATTAAGGGTTCTCACACCCATCCCTCTCTCTGCTCCTCTGTCTCTCCCCTACTGTATAGAGGGGAGTACCTCAAGTAAGAGCTGTTGTTCCTCCTTCGTTCTGTTTATCTATTGTACTAGTGTCTCCCTCCCTGACTTCCGTTGGGAGTGTCATACGGTTTAAAGCTCGGTTAGTTCAGGAGGCAGCCAGCCTCTCCTGGTGTCCTTTATTTCCCGCTCAAACGAATTCGGGTGGGTTTATGCAGTACTATTTTTTTTCCCACCTATTTTTAGATTGGACTCCTTTTATTGGGAACCTGTTTAAGGGCTAGCTATATCCCTGGGGGCGGAGCTGTAGGCTGTCTGTCTTTTACCATGGCGACCCCCCCCCCCAACTATTCAACTGCTTTGCATTTGGGTCCTCCCCAACTTCTCACCTGTAGCTCACCCAGCAGAACCCTGAGTGGTGTTCAGGAGCCCTGAACCGTTTTCCACCAGCAGCTCTTATTACAAGTGAAGTGAGAGAAATCAGCTTTCAGTTACCTTTCCTATGTGGACACAATCCATTGTTCTAGGTAGCCTAGCACGGTTCTAAAGGAAAACATAAAGGTGCCAAAAAGGGTTCTTTGTGTGACGCCATTTTTAGGCTGCCTAAAAAAAATTTAAATTCTTGATACCTTTGAAAACGAGATGCTTGATGAAGATATGTAATGTTTATAGATCCTCCACATATCATAAAGCAAATTACAATTTTCTATATTTTTTATTTTTAATAAAAGACTTTGATGTAGTGGGTGAACAGTACAGTTTCAAAACACAGACTCTCCGGTTCAAAGCGTGTTTGGGAACTGTACCATAAACAGTTTATTCTGAAGTCACTGTTTCTGTGTCCTTAAAACACATTGTATTATTAGTAAAGCCTTTTCATTTCAGTGTTGAGTGTTAAGTGACGGGGTCAGGGGGGCCATTTATACAAACACAATACTTTATGGACTACAGATCAGACAAAATCAAGCAGATCAAAAAAATCAATCTCCACTTATTAAGATGGAGCCAGTGGTTTGTATTCCACTGTGCAGTATAAGAACTCACACTGTCGGGAGTCTGAGGAGGTGAACACACAGTTAAGCTGTCAGCTCCTCACGTTAACAGGCACGTCCTGTATGTTCATTAACGCAGGAAACCCTCTGGATTCTTTATTAAAGTCTTTATTAATTAATTTTAAACCTTTTATTAATGTAAATATAATGATGGATTTAAGGCAGGAGGGATTTTCTAGAGAGGTTACTTGTAGGTGATGAATGATTTAGCATGGTGACAGTTCAGAGTTAGAAGAGCAGGAGACACAGTCAGAATGAAACTGAATGAGGTGAAACAGAGAGCAGACTTAGCACAGAACCAGACCTTACTAGCAGAACCCAACCTTACTAGCAGCATAAACAGAAGACAGGAGCTTAACATACCAGTGTACTAATGGACTGTAATCTATAGCGTCTTTAAATATTATTATTATTGATAATTACAAATACAACAAACCACACCGACACTTCACACAGTATTTGAACTAATGTAGTTTATCTATTGCTTCTGTAATTGAAGAGTTACAGGGTGTGGAAATACATTGAATTTATTTTAATAGCTCCATGTAATATTATATTTTATTTAAAACTTTTTAGTTTTAGTCCCACTGAACATTGTGACGTGTGTGTTGTGCCCAAATGTACATTAAAGTGTTGAGGGCAGCATTCCATACTGACACCATTCCACCTCCGCATTGACCTGGGAGACCATAGCAACCACCTAGCAACCACTTTGTATACTACAACCCTCTAGCATGGCCTGAGGGAAGACGCAGCTAGAGGTGATTTCCAGGCTGTGATGGATCAGTGATGAACTTCCTGGTTCAGAAAGTGTGCAGATCCAGCAGGTTGAACTAGTTTGACTCCAGTGGTCTTCTCTGCAGACCTAATGATGCGCTGCAGTCTGGGGGTGTCGTGTTTGGTGGCTGAGCTGCCCCACACTGTGAAGGATGTGCTGATAACAGTTTCTATCGTGTCAGTGGAGAACTGTACCATCAGCCCCTGGGACCGGTTGAACTTCCTCAGCTGGTATGTCCTCTGTTGGGCGTTCTTGATGTCGGAGCTGATGGTGCAGGCCCACTTCAGGTCCTTGGTGATTATCACACCCAGGGACTTGTAGGACTCCACAGCCATCACAGTCCTGTCCAGGATGGTGAGTGTTGGAAGGACTGGGGGGCTTCTCCTGAAACCCACTGTCAGTGTGATGTCAGATTGATGGTTGTCCTACTCAAACACACCTAAATGAACTCAACAGCTAATTACCAGGTTATTTGGGGGGTTAAAATCAGAACCATCACCAGACTCTGCTGGATTCTACCCCTTAGTATGCCAGCCTTGATACAGGTTAGTAAAAGTATGACGCAGTACAGCCCTTGATAAACCTGGAAATAAAGAACTGGCTGAACTGCACGGTGCTGTCGTTCCTGTACAAATCTAATATATATTTAAATCTACCTTGTGGTGTATCAGCTACTTCCTCTCAGCAGGGTCTGACAGTAGTCTTACGGTGCTCTATCCGTTCAGTAATCATGCAAAAGCAAAAACGAGAACAGTGATGTTGGTGTTGTCCTGTTCCTGGATGCCCACAGTGGGGTGATGTAGTTTCCTGGCAGTGGGTGAAGAAAGTTCCACAGCTCAAACCCAACGTTCATATAGATAGATATGAGAGAAGATGATACACACCTGTAACACCCTGTTAGACCTTTTGGATGTAATTTAGTAAACCTCAAATACATGAAGGAGCGTTTGTTAAAGTTTATAAAGGCGGTACAGAGCGTCTGTCAGATATAAATCTACTTTATATTTACGTATCAGATGTGTGTAAGATGATACGCCACACGGTTTTGCATACAGGAAAATAACCGTGACACCTACATGAGTTCCTGCACCTGGTTTTCTCTGTGTGTATTTCCAGTAAAGAACCACATATCAGTTTAAACTGGGCATTGCTGCATTATGTATAAATTAATTTTTCATATTGACCTCTTTATAGAACTGCTACTCCTGTTGTAGGGATGTGCACAGGATGACTGATGGTACGTAGTGAGTGTGTCCTGAAGGCAGAACAGTTTGTATAATCTGATATTAATCTCTGATACACACCTTGATATACACAGTGGGTGAAATTAATATTCCCCAATTAAAGGCGCTACTGATTTGAAATTTTCACCAGAGGTCGTTAATAACCCATCCAATCCACACACGCAATAAAATCAAACTACAGATGTCCATAAATACAGTTATGTGTAATAATGGGACATGACACAGGGATCACTTTGTTGGTGAGCTTCAAGACGCCTCCTGTATGTGGAGACTAGCTGCATGCATTGCTCTTTGCTTCCACACGAACACTCCTCAAATCCAGAAGTTTCCGTGGGCTCCTTCTATGAACTCTGAACTTTTGTTCCTTCCATAGATTTTCAGTTGGATCCAGGTCAGTCGACTGGCTGGGCCATTGCAGCAGCTTTATTTTCTTTATCTGAAACCCACTGAGAGTTTCCTTGGCTGTGTGTTTGGGATCAGTGTCCTGCTGGAATGTCCAGCCTCGTTTCATCTTCATCGTGCTGGTAGATGTGCAGCAGATTTTATCAAGAAGGTCTCAGTACATTTGTCCATTCATCCTTCCTTCAGTGAAGCGTGCCAGTGCCGTATGCTGGAAAACAGCCCCACACCATGATTCACTGTTGGTATGGGGTTTTGGGATGACATGCAGTGCCCTTTGACCTCCAAACATGGTGTGTATTATGGTATCCAAAGAGTTCAATGGTGGTCCATCTTATATAGATAGATATGAGAGAAGATGATACACACCTGTAACACCGTGTTAGACCTTGTAGATGTAATTTAGTAAACCTCAAATACATGAAGGAGCGTTTGTTAAAGTTTATAAAGGCGGTACAGAGCGTCTGTCAGATATAAAATCTACTTTATATTTACGTATCAGATGTGTGCAAGATAATACGCCACACGGTTTTGCATACAGGAAAATAACCGTGACACCTACATGAGTTCCTGCACCTGGTTTTCTCTGTGAGTATTTCCAGTAAAGAACCACATATCAGTTTAAACTGGGCATTGCTGCATTATGTATTAATTCATTTTTCATATTGACCTCTTTATAGAACTGCTACTCCTGTTGTAGGGATGTGCACAGGATGACTGACATGACAAATGAGCATGTGATCAAAAACAATGTTCCAGTGCATGAACATGATACATGGAACAGTAAACAGAGGGATTCAGTACTGGCTGATGTCTTGATAATACGAATCAACCCACCTGGATATTGGCTGTGAGCTTCATCTTTTAAACAGGGCTCAGTTAAACCTTACTCTAGGCCGTGGTCAAAAGTCAAGGCTTATAAAGATGGAGTACACGAAGAAGAAGCACCAGTCTGAGACAGTAAGTACAGAGGGTGTCCAGGATGGTGAGTGCTGGAAGGACTGGGGGGCGTCTCCTGAAACCCACTGTCAGTGTGATGTCAGATTTCTCTCTCCTCCTCTCTCTCTCTCTCTCCCTCTTATCTGTCTCTCTCTCTCTCTATCTCCCTCTCATCTGTCTTTCTCTCTCTCTCCCTCTCATTTGTCTCTCTCTCTCTCCCTCTCATCTGTCTCTCTCTCTCTCTCTCTCCCTCTCATCTGTCTCTCTGTCTCTCTCTCTCCCTCTCATCTGTCTCTCTCTCTCTCTCTCTCTCTCTCTCTCTCTCTCTCTCTCTCTCTCTCTGTCTCTCTATCTGTCTCTCTCTCTCTCTCTCTCTCTCCCTCTCATCTTTCTTCTCTACACACACTCAATTCATACAAGGTGCAAAGCCAACCTCTTAGTCCTCCTAATCAGTCTCTCTCTCTCTCTCTCTCTCTCTCCCTCCATCTCTCTCTCTCTCTCTCTCTCTCTCTCTCTCTCTCTCTCTCTCTCTCTCTCTCTCTCTCTCTCTCTCTCTCTCTCTCTCTCTGTCTGTGTGTCTGTCTGTGTGTCTGTCTGTTAAGCACAGGAATGACACTTCTCCGGATTGATGACATGGGAGCCCCCAGAGCAGCTAGAGTCATCTGAGTATCAGCTCCACCGTGGGTCTCCTGCCCTGGTTTCTCCAGCTCCTCACCCGACATGACTACAACGTCTACAATGCCCAGCGTCTGGCTCTGATCATGAACTCTACCTCCTGTTGCATTCCTGTTGATCTTGTAGCATGACATATGAGCATGTGATCAAAAACAATGTTCCAGTGCATGAACATGATACATGGAACAGTAAACAGAGGGATTCAGTACTGGCTGATGTCTTGATAATACGAGTCAACCCGCCTGGATATTGGCTGTGAGCTTCATCTTTTAAACAGGGCTCAGTTAAACCTTACTCTAGGCCGTGGTCAAAAGTCAAGGCTTATAAAGATGGAGTACACGAAGAAGAAGCACCAGTCTGAGACAGTAAGTACAGAGGGTGTCCAGGATGGTGAGTGCTGGAAGGACTGGGGGGCGTCTCCTGAAACCCACTGTCAGTGTGATGTCAGATTGATGGTTGTCCTACTCAAACACACCTAAATGAACTCAACAGCTAATTACCAGGTTATTTGGGGGGTTAAAAGCAGAACCATCACCAGACTGTGCTGGATTCTACCCCTTAGTATGCCAGCCTTGATACAGGTTAGTAAAAGTATGACGCAGTACAGCCCTTGATAAACCTGGACATAAAGAACTGGCTGAACTGCACGGTGCTGTCGTTCCTGTACAAATCTAATATATATTTAAATCTACCTTGTGGTATATCAGCTACTTCCTCTCAGCAGGGTCTGACAGTAGTCTTACTGTGCTCTATCAGATGTGTATGAGATGATGTGCCACATGGTTTTGCATACAGGAAAATAACCATGACGCCTACATGAGTTCCTGCACTGCTCCACGAGGAATAATAAACAGAGGGATCCAACATTAGCTTATTTCTGGATGATATGAATGAACCCAGCTGTGTTTTGGCTGCACACATCATCTTTTAAGCAGGGCTCAGTAAAACCTGCCTCTAGGCCATGTTCATAAGGCTACATGACTATTCACTAAGTCTTTCACTACAACTGACATAAGCCTGCATAAACCTTCATAAAGGCTCATAGCAATAAGGACCACGTTTTAAAATTCCTGTGATTACTTTATTCTAGTACGAGGTGAACTATGGTTAACGTGTTAATCCTGCACCAGCATAACAGTACAGAAACCCAGGGGAAGACACCTGGAGTTACAGGTAAGCAGAAACCTGTTTAATCAAATTCAGTACATGAGGTAGGGTCAGGTTTCAGACCTTAGTGGGTGGGACTGTTTACACAGATGAAGTAAAATCCTAAAAATAAAAGACCAAGCTATAAAAAATGTAATAACTTCTTAAAAAATCTTTAATGAAACTAAATAAAATCATTTAATAAAGATCTTGCTGTAAAAATAAAAATCCAGAAAAGACAATGCGGATAAAGAGTAACTCAGAAAAGCATGCAGAACAGAAAAAAGAGGAAAAAGAGGACAGAGATAAATGAACAGCATGCTGAGAGAGAAAAAGAGCTAAAGAAACGAATGCTGCGGCGATTCTGTATGTTTGTCCAAACGTGGCCATAACAGATGTGACCTGAAGATGAATTTACTCTAATGTTAATAAGGGTTACTGTATGTGTTACACCCATAAGAAATGCTGAACTTGTAATTAGAGCTGTAACAGTAATGCTGAGAAACAGAATTACTGAACACGAGTTAAAAGGGAGGAGCTATCAGTAAAACGCTGAACGTACACTCATCATGAGAACACGTCCACCCAGAAGGAGGTGTGGGAGTGCAGGGCTGTTGGGACGGAGGATAAAGTTTACCAGGTATGATGATGAATTTAGACTGATATGATCAATAGATGATGTGGTAGGGGTGGACGTGGAGGGACACCAGGCCTTCTGGACATGTGACGCTTCCAACAGACTGTTCATCTTGTTGCTGACCATGATGCCTCCACACACAGGGTTGTTGGTTGTCTCCACCCAGATAAAAGCGGGACTCGTCAGTGAAGATGTCCCTCCAGGACAGACTGGTATGACACCATAGCAGTCTTTGACAGCGCTGACATGGTGTTGAGGGCAGTCATCATAACGGACAGCCAAAGGTGCTGGCACTAACAGGGTGACTCATGTTTGACTAACGTAGGTCTCCCAGATCCTTCATGTCAGTGGTGTGACTTCTTCTATCCACCTCCATCTACAGTAATATGTAATATGTCGGGGCCGACGCGCACAGAGCTAAAAGCCAAATGGGCTTCATGAAGCAAGCGAGTGATTAAGCACAGCAACGAACAAACACAGAGGAAGAGACAAGATCAAAGTGAAAGGACAGGCAGAGTTTAAAACCAGGGTAACCAGGCAGCGAGGTAACCAAAGTCAAAGGGCTAGACAAGAGAATGGTCAGAATGAACCAAAGGGAGGTCGATAACCAGAGAGGAGATCAAAGAGAAAGCAGATCAGGAATAAACAACAGAGGGAGTCAAAAGCCAGAGTGAGGACACACAGGGTAGAAACGCTCAGAATCACAAACTCGGTTTGGCAAAACTTCGCATCGAGGAAGTGTTTGAGAGAGGCGTAAATACTGGCTCCAACTGCAGTAGAACTCCAGTAGACCTAGAGCAGAGCCGATTGGGCGACTGGGGACATGTGGGTGTGACGTCATTGTGCGATGCCCTCCAGGAAGTTGAGTCCAGAGGGGAGGAGCCAGAAAACCCCGGAAGCGTGACAGATATCTGCAGGACCGAGATGGAGTGCAATGTGTCAATTAACGTGTCTCATGATATCAGATCTACCCACCGAGTTTCATTCCTGTTGGTTGGTTCCCTCTAGCTGCATCTTATTTTTGATGATGAGTGTTTTATTCCTGGACATTTCGTCACATGTGTATGTTTCAGGAATTCTTAGAGATGAACTGTTAGAGGATTCTCTTAGAGATTCTGATCTGATAGACTACAATGGAGCCAATCAGAGAACAGCCTGCAGGGCTGCATGAATACAGTTTGGTGGTAACGACGTTAAGAAGGGTCTGGTTCAGACATGCACTTTCAACCTGACATCCGTCTATTAATGACCACAGCACACACTCTGCTGCAGACCCGGAACTGTGGAAATCCATGATATGACCTTTCAGTGTGTAGATGTCTTCTCTTCTTTCATTGAAGACGATGAACTCTGATATCTTCCAAACAACAAAGCTTTATTTCAGAAAGACTTTCTATTAATCAGTAGTGAAGAACAGGACAGTGTTTTAAACAGCTTTAAATCACCCACAGAACGAGCTCCACATGATCACACACAGACTGGTTAAAAATCCTGGAAATACAGATATCCAAGCCTAGATACACCTTCCATCACCTGCTGTACATTTTTATCTGAACTGAGAAGAAAGAAAGCGTCATTAATTCACCCTGTATCACCTGTATTTAGGTGTGTGTGTGTGCAGCACACTGAACATGAGGATCAGTCAGATCACTTCACTTCACATAACACTCTAAATTTAGATATACAGTCCTTATCTCTCCATTTGAAGCCTTCCTCTGTGTCTATGGTGCCGCAGTGGTGGGACAGTGGAGGCTCTGGTTGTCTCCCTCCCAGCCAGTTGGTCCAGGGACCCACACCTGTCCCATCAGTCCAAATCCAGAAGCCAAAGAGCTGACTCTGTCCAAGCCCCACCCAGAAGGTTCCAGAGACACGCCTCTTCCTGAGCACATGCTCCACCTCCTTCTGGTCAGCCTCTGACTGGATGCGCAGGAAACCAGTTCTGTTCTCTTCCCTACAGTAATCCAGAGCTCTCTCCCAGGTCATCCTCTCACCACTGATATAGATGGATGCTGATAGAAACATAAACATAGAAACATGTTTTAGACTGATACTACTAAATCTGATCTACATAGAGATGTTGTGTATGATACTGAACACTGTGGAGAGAATCTTGACTCGTGACTTACTGCGGTAGCACAGTGTACGCTCATTGTTACTGCATGGCTCTGAATGCCATTTTCCTGATGACACTTTCACACAGCCCGGCGGGCCTGACATAGGCTGACCAGTCCTCCAATTTCTGTAGGCAGATCTTCCTCCATCAGTCCACTCCCAGTCATCACGTAGCAGGCCGATCCAGAAGGGTGTGCTGCTGTTCAGCCCTGCTGTCTTCACTGCCTCGTTCTGGTTCTGATCTCTGATGCTGACCAGATCAGTGTAGTTTGTCCTGCAGTAGCGCTGAGCTTCATACCAGCTCATATTCATAAGAGTTAGGGTATAATTCAGGGTGAGATCTGTGGAGGGAACATGATGTACACATTGATATGACACAGTGATATGTGATATTATACGATGCTTTGCTAATATAGTGATCATTAATATAATCTATTACCTTGATTAAAACACATGAAATATTTTTCCTCTGTGCATTGAAGGCTTTCCCATGCGCCATCAGCCTTCATAGCAGCACAGCAGGGTCCTGACCCACAGTCCCCTGTCAGCTTACTGAAAGTGACATTATCACCATTAGACCATTTATCACTGGACCCATTCTTGGTCAGACCAATCCAGGCAGAAGCGATACACTCCAGTGCAATGTTGTCCTCGTCACTGTACACAGTTACCATGTCAGTGTAGTTTCTTCTGCAAGCTGCTTGAGCTTCACTGTTACTCATTGGATCTCTAATGACATGGTAAGTTCTGAGACGACTCTGGACTGCAGGGAAGCCTGTAGGAACATGTTCTGTAGTTAATGCAGGAGGAGGGAAACGGCTGGGTGGACGGGATAGATTACAGTATGCTATACACTTCCAGACACCACATATTATTATTCATGATGAAGTCTTTAGAGTTTGAGATCACTTAGGAACTGCACATAGGCAGGTGTGTGATGATTTAGGTATACAGGTATCATAGGCTCATTAATGCTCATGATGCTGAAATCAGCTTCCAGCACTTTAGAGCGTATGACTCGATAGGTACAGTATGACATTTTCTGTCATACAGTTCAGACCCCTGCTCCCTGACTCTACAGTGGCGGGAGAGAGTGTCCTGTCCACTCAGCTGGTCCAGGTACTCATATTAATCCTGTGTCTTGTCTATCAGGTCCTGCATGGTTTGGTGCCTCGTACTGTAACTCCTGTTATTAATCAGAAACGACTGAAAACAGATCCAGTAGATCAGTCACCAGAGGAGTGGAGGAAGTCCTAAAGGGTCCCAGTACATATTTATTTAGGTTACTCTGGGTATCTGGGGGTCTTGAGAGTTTCTCTGTGAGGCTGGAGGGTCACTTGGAGGTGATGGCAGTAAAAGAGAATTCTATGAGTGTGTGATGTGAACTCTGAGAGGACAGTCACCAGGTGATACACTACAGTAAGAACACCTGGTCCCTGTAGATACCTCTCTGTAGGTCATGTAGGGTCTTGGGACTCTTCTGAACCCACATCTTTTGAACATCCACAAGGACCTGACATGAATCATGGGTGATCATAAAGGCCAGGCATGACATTAGCTGACTCCAGTCGGTTAAGAGCCCTGGGGTTATCTAGAACCCTCAGAATGGTCAGACGGGGAGTACGCTTTTAAGAACAGAGAGAGCCGGGAGAGTTTTGGGATGCCGTTTTTCCTCAGCACCCTGCTGACTGTAGGGACCCGCTGGTCCACCTTCAGTTCACTTGACTGTAGGTTCTGATTCTGAAGCTTTAAAGGAGAGAGTGACCCAGAATAACCTCACCACTGCTAACAGGTACAGGGCACAGTTTGACTGAGACTATAAAAGAATAATGCAGTAATAATCAATAATGTTCTAGACTATATATGACTTAATGATATATTACACTAGATAAACACTACTGCTCAAACGTCTGGGCTCATTTATAATAATGATACCTGTAATAAGAGATATAAACTAGATACCACAACTTCAACCAGAACTTTCACAGTTACAGTGTTTTAATCCACATAAAATGAGGATATAAAAATGTAGTTTAAATATAGAATAGTTACTAAATTATAATCTATAACTATAGCTATTCTATTTACTGGAATTTACTGACACAATAAAACTATTAATATCTGGATATTAGTGATGTGGTTATGGGGTTTGGAGGCGCTGTTGATGAAGTTTCTCAGTTATGATGAAATCACTTCCAGCTCCTGGTGAGTTTCCAAAACACGACTAAGACTAAGTTCTTCATTATCTAGAACCTAAGACTGGTCTTAAATTAAGGAGTGTTCCCCAAAGCCTTACAGAACTAAACTACTGTCTGAACTTGCTCCACCTTAACCCCACCTGCTCCTCAATCACCAAGTACTGTTAAAAGTCTTTACCTAAAAACCAGAGATCACCAATCAATATTATTATTATTATTATTATTATTATTACTATTATTATTATTATTATTTCTTCATTTTTGTTATTGATGTTAGTAGCAAGAATCTTATTTATATATGTATTAGTTTTGTTATTGTTACAAAATTTGAGTTGGTTTACTTTTCACTGAATTCAAAATGTATTTGATTTCTGATAATAATAATAATAATAATAATAATAATAATAATAATAATAATAATAATACATTTAAAATAATAATTAGATTGTAGTTTATGTATGCAGTCATATGTGTTTCACCACACCTTAGAATATTTTTCATCTAATCAGATTTCAGAATCTGTGTAATATTGATTGAGTTTTTCAAGACTAATTGTGAATAAATATTTAATATTTGACTGAGTTGAGCAGTTATTCATCATCCGTACACCCCTCTACATAGAAACTGAGTTTATATGAGTGAAGTCTGTGATCGTGTCTCGCTGTATGTATTATTAATGCTATGTAATTTTATGAGTGTATCTGTGTTTTCATTCCTGCCCAGAAACTGTCAGTGCTATTAGTGTTCAGTTAAATGTTGAGTAATGTGAAATGTCCTGTAAATTAAATAACTACATGTTTATTAGTGAGGCTGAACACTGCTGAGAGAGTTAGAGTGTTTGTAGAGTCAGGACTTACTGCTGTAGCACAGAGGAGCAGGCTTATCATTACTGCATGGCACTGCATTCCATTTCCCTTGTTTCAGTTGTACACAGTCTGATGGTGATGATGTTGATGCTGGTCGAGGCTGATAACTCCCCCAGTTTCTATATGCAGATCTTCCTCCATCAGTCCACTCCCAGTCATCACGCAGCAGGCCGATCCAGAAGGACGTGCTGCTGTTCAGCCCTGCTGTCTTCACTGCTTCATTCTGGGTCTGATCTCTGATGCTGACCAGATCAGTGTAGTTCCTCCTGCAGTAACTCTGAGCATCAGACCAGCTCATATTCTCAGAGATGAAATAATAACTGGGGGTGAGGTCAGTAACACCTGTGCAGGTGAAGGAAGGAACAGATTAAATTCTGAGTTGGATCATTAAAACTGATCCGGTCATTCAGAGGTCATTTAGCTCCATCAGTCTTAAAGGCACAGTAACAGAAACAGCCTGTTTATTTCAAAAGGATAAAAAGATAGATATGAATGTTTACACATAATTACAGCAGTTACAAAAACAAACAAACAAACAAACAAACACCACAGTGAATTAGACCTAAAAGAATATGCTAGAATGTGGTACAGAACCCTGTTAATAATTATCTCTCTATATTATCAGATTATTGAGATGGGTTTAAGAGATGTGCTGGAAGCTAGCTGAATGATCTGCTGATACAGTGAAGACATTGTTCTTAATAAAACTATTTAAAATAAGTAAAGATTTCTAAAAATTAGTTTCAGTTATATACACTATAACATCACAGTCACCTCATTGTGGAATATTAGATTAACTAGATGTAGATCATTTTACCTCCCAGACTTTTACTGTGTGCAGTGTAAGAGTGAAGACGTACAGAGTGAGTGTAGTTTAAGTCTGTATAGTTATTAATGTGTAATTACCTTGTTTATAACACATGAAAGGTCTTTTCTCTGTGCAGTTAAGATTTTCCCATGAACCATCAGCCTTCATAGCAGCACAACAGAACCCTGACCCACAGTCTCCTGTCAGACTACTGAATGTAACATCAGCACCATTAGACCATTTATCACTGGACTGATTACGGGTCAGACCAATCCAGCCTCCATCAGAACTTGGTAGGTTATTCAGAATCATCAGATTAGTCAGTGTAGTGTTGTCTTCATCACTGTACACAGTGACCAGGTCAGTGTAGTTGGTTCTGCAAGCTGCTCGAGCTTTGGACTGAATCATTCTCTCCTTAATGAGATGGAAAGTTCTGAGACAGTTCTGGTCTGCAGGAGAAACACCTGCAGAAGAAAGTTCAGTAGTTCATGTAGCAGAACAAAAATATCAGGTGTGTGTGTGTGTTTGTGTGTTTCTGTGCGTATGTGTGTGCGTGTGTATGTAGGTGTGTGGGTGTGTGTGTGTATGTGTGTGTGTGTGTGTAGGTGTGTGTAGGTGTGTGTGTGTGTGTGTGTGTGTAGGTGTGTGTAGGTGTGTGTGTGTGTGTGGGGGGTGTAAATACTGTATTCTCTTCATAACTGTGTTAAATTCAGATAATAAACATAATTAAATGAAATAATTGTGTATTAAATGTTGAATGTGATGTTGATCATGCTGTATGTCCCTTTCTCAGTGTGAAATGAAGAGTTAACAGACTGTACAGTATATAATCTGCAGTAAATGATTTATGTAGTAGATTATTTGGTACTGCTGTACTAAAGGACTATAAATGGTTTATAACTAGTTTATTAATGAATATTAATATCGGTGTAGGTAAAAATGATGGGACCTTTAACCTAATATTCTGCAGCACATCCTTTAGAGGGAATCACTGAAAGTAGCTGAGTTCTGTAGCTCTGAATGAGACTTCTGCACCTGTCCACAGGTAGTCTGGCCCACCCCTCCTGAGCAGACTGCTCTAGCTGTCTCAGGTCTGAAGGGTGTTTCTCCAGACTGTATGTTTCAGCTGGTACATAGCTGTTCAGTATGATTGAGATCAGCGCTGATAGAAGGCCGGTTTAGAAGAGTCCAGTTTAGTTCTTAGTGTGTTTCGCTCCTGAACGTCTCAGTAATCTTCAGAGCTGATTGTAGATTCAGGGCAGCCCGTAGCGTACGCAGCGGTACAGCCCCAGAACATAAACAAGCCTCCTCGGCTCATGTCTAATCTTTTCTAGGGGTCCCACCAAATCTTTCCAGGCCATTGTAGGATGTGTTTGTAGAGTAAGTAAAGATTTATCTCTATTCATATTTACTTTACGTTACTCTATGACATAATAACAACATGCAGCTGTACATGAAGAACTGTTTTTAATTTCAGGAAGGAAGCGCTGCTTCAAACAGCTGCATACAGAAACACCACTTTCACTGGGACTGAACTCATTTCAGATGGACTCAAGCCCAGAAGTCTTCTGAAAATCTTGGACATCACGTCCACAGCTAAGGAAAAGAGAGACCACCCAGCTCAAACCCAGCATCCGTGATGGTACGTATGGGGGTTGTATTCATACACATGGCATTGGTGACTTGTACATCTGTGAAGGCACCATTAACTCTGAACCACAGATCATCACCGTCCAAAGAAAACCATGGATGTTCATTTTTACTTTTACACATTATTTGAACACAGCAGCTGACGTTTACAGTGTCTGAACATTTCATGATGAAAGGACGAACAGAACTTGCTCAGAACTGCTTGGAGTAACGTCTGGATCCACTAACATTAAATCAAATTAGGATTTTTACCCTCTGCTGTAAAATTACTATGTTGAAGATGCATCATTTTCTTTGTACAGCGATGACATGTGGGTTTTGAAGCAGCTCATCCAGACTACGTCTTTTTAAGGACTTGGTTTTTCAGCAAAACACCAACCACATTCTACCCTGACTACAACAGCATGGCTCCATAGTAAAAGAATCTCTGTGCTGAACTGGCCTTCCTGCAGTCCAGACCTGTCACCCAAAACACACGGTGCACAAGAAATGAGAAATGGAATGAAGGAGACCCCGAACTAAAGAGCAGCTAACATTCTGAAATCAAGGAGGAGTGGGAAACAAGGTTTGAAAACAAAAATAAATAGTCTTAGAATTAAAAATGATCCTGAAATAGCCGGGAAATCACACACACCTTCCTCATAACATAATACTGCAGCAGGTAAACATATTTAATTATTGTTATTAATAATTTGCATATATTAACACATCCTTTCTGCTCTTACTTCCACCTCAAATAAAATGTCTGTTAAAGGATTAGGCCATCTCAAACTCAAACCGTCTATCAATTCAACTATCAAAAACTATCAAACTATCACAAATAAGGTTATAATAATATGTTATAAAAAGGAATGCACTAGCAACACCTTAACTACCACACAAGTCCTGATAGCCTGACCTAGAAACAGGGTGTATATGACCCCTGGTAGTTGGGGGGAGGAGGAGAGGTCTTACACAGTCTCCTCTTCCGTCTTCAGTTTGAGACAGCAGTAACAGTTCACTCTTTCCACCAGTTTACTGGGAAACTAGGCGAGTTTGCAGATTTCCAAATATGCTACAGCAGATTGTGTAAGGACTGGTGTGGGTGCCAGCCTTCCCCGGCCACCAGGGGACAGCAGCGAACCAGCAGTCCGTCCTAACACCCTGCACCTGGTGAATGGGCTATATCTTTCAGGAAGCAGTCTGGGTCGCTGGTTCTTTGCTACACCAGGTGTGTTGGCTCCCCCCTTTTTCCTTATCTTTCTGCTGAGGGCTGTGAGGTCTCACCCTCCCCTTCATCCCTGTGCACACTCCTCAGAGGGGGTAAGGGTTTACTCAGCCTCCTCTCTTAGTTTGTCTCTCTGGCTCTCTCATTAAAAGAGTGGAGAGTTCTTTAAAGCGAAAGGAAGAACTGTTGTACCCTCCTTTGTTTTGTTTACTTAAGTAGTGTTTCATCCCTGACCTGGGATTGTCTTTTGTTGGCACTTGGTTGAGGAGGTAGCCAGTCTCCCCTGGCATCCTTTGTTCTCCTTTTTCCCGCTCAAACTTTTCCCGAGTTCGGGTGGGTTTGGTAGTACCCTTTTTTTCCAACTATATTAGTTTCCCCTCCTTTTATTCACCTTCTGTTTAGTCCTTACCCATACTGCTCCGGTGGCACAGCGGTAAGCTGCCTGCCTTTCGATAGTGTGTTCACCTCCCCGTTCACTGACGTATTTAATCCAATTTTCTTTTCCCCACATTTTGGCTGCTTTGCATTTGGGTCCTCCCCCAATTTCCTACTGGTAGCTTGCCCGGCAGAGCCCCTGAGTGGTGTTCAGGAGCCCTGACACATATTAAACCGGCAGCTGCCATTATAGATCATAGAGTTTTGCAGGTATATCATGGGCATAGTTACAAGATATATAGGACCAGTTTGATACAGCGCCACCTTAAGGCTGTCCAGTGCTGCAGCCCTACTTAGTTAGAATACCAAAGATGGAAATCTGAATTTGTATTTGAGCTTCTGTTGACCCTGAACACATAATGTCATTACGATTATTTTCAGGGACTCCAGAATTCAGATTTTGAGACATTCGGAGGAGCTTAACTATGTAGTCCTGCATTTCAAACCTTACTCAGAAACTCCTTAACAACCATGTGGGATTCCATAACAATGGCCCATCCACAATTTAGCAGCGTGTAGGATAAATGAACACCCCCTTTACAACCACCTGGAACCCTAAAGCATCTAGCTGCACTTCACTACTGGGGTTTTATAGCAGTGGCTGTGTCAAGTCAGCTTAGCGTTTATTTCCCTTCTAGTTTATCAGATTAAACTCCATCTCCATATAATAACACAGTAATAATTATATATATCATACTGTGTATGTATGGGGTATGTATGATTACAGTTATAACCAGTTATAACCTCTACAGACACAAACTGAACAGAGAGTGTAACTCCAGTCTCCTCATTTTTCAGAACTCAGTACAGAGCCTAAAATAAACAGTTATGAGTTTATGTGATGTTTTGAGGAAATACATTTATAGAGCATATTTAATAGGAGTAGATCTTTACCTGAGACGAAGAGGAGGATGAAGAAGATGGGGGTGATGGCCATCGTACCCACAGTCCCACCCGTGCTGAGTTAGTGCTGTGAGGGTTTTAGATACAGCATCAGCTGAAGAGGATACTGGACGGTCTCAGTTCCTACAAACTGAATAACTTCTAAACAGTGTGTAGAAAGAATTCACACTCCAGAACACATTTATCAGAGAACAGTTCGTGTGGAGCTGTATAATATTTCACCATCAACTCACCAGTGATGTCAAACACTGACCAGTCGAACAGACACACACAGGAGCACACAGGTGCAGCACTGCAGTCTTACCTGGTAGAGCGCTCGCTGTTGAATGAGGGAGAAATATGCAAACCACAAGCCTAACACTGATCCTGCTGATGTCACAGCATCTCCTGTCAACAAGAGCAGAGGAGCAGTGTCGGACTGAGAGGAGAGAGCATCTAGCAAAGCGTCAACAAGCAGTTCAGTATAAATGACTCTCTCAGCTTCAGGTTCTAGATATTTAACAGTACACTACACGGAGGCCAGTCGTACATTCAGGACGTCACTCTGCACTGAACATCTCCACCATTTGGGACCTGAGAGGAATCAGTAGTGAGGCCATGTTTAAGAAGCACCTTGCAGTCATGGAATAAATTGATCAGCTACCAAGCAAACTTGGAACTGGTTCACCATTATTGATGGTGCCTCTGTAGTGAGTCCCCTTTATACATATATACAGCCTAATAAACATACACTAATGGAAAACATCGATTGGCTTTTGATGGCCAAGTGTTGAACCAGCAGTTGATTTCTGCTGAAGTTTGTGGATCTCATTGTAAATGCACCTGCTATTCATATTTAAGACTCGATCACTGACGATTTCAGCAACTGTGAGGCTGTATGGCCACCTTGTGGTCAAAGTTCGACCACACACTCATGCATGTCACACCGATTCACATGCAGTAAAATAACCGGGGTCATGGGAATTGCTGATCCCACTGTAAGAGAGATTGTGTAAATAGTGACTGAGTGGACTTCACATGTGTTCGTTGCACTGTGTAGTTGTGTGTTTGGGTTGAGGTGCTGGTTAGTGTGTGTTGGGGTCTACCGTAAACTGGAATGGTGTGGCTGGAAGTGACCTGCCTGCTCTCTTGGCCGTGTCAGCCCATGTTGGTGGTGGTCCTCACTATTGCTAATGGGTTTAATGGAAGCTCCTTCATCTACAGCACTCTGTTTCCTGGGTCCTCTTCTTCACACTGATGCTACAATACGTTCTGTTACACTGGTTAGTGATGATGAGCTCTTGATGAACAGACACATTTGCAGCATTTATTCAGTAATACAGCGTGAATTGTTCTTCACTTCACTTTACCGACAATTCTCAATATCTAACACATTAACAATCATCAATTCTTATATTTATAACAATTATTAATTTCTACAAATACACTGGTAAAACCATGATAATATACACTCCTAGGAAACTGAGTTATTATAATAAAGCAATGCACCTGCATCCTGCTGTAACACCCCTTGAGGTAGAATCAGTGTAACACACAGCCTGAAGTGGCTTATTGGTGTTATGAAACAGCAGCTAAATAAAAGAGGTAAAATTCCACTGATAAAAGTATTCCATATTCCATCCAGTAATGTACTGGGATCATCACTTTAACATGGTGTACACGTTTTCTGAGCCATTCACTGAGATGGACTGGCGTCCTATTCAGGGTGTATCCAGACTTCCACCCTTTCAGAGCTGGATTAAGGTACAGCGCCTCGTGACCCAGCAGGATCAGGAGGTTTAGAGGATGAGTGAGCCTTCATATGCAGGAACGCAGCCTCACCCGTTCAGCTGCATAACGTATAATTTATAATGTGGATGGAATAAAACGATAACGCTCTGGAAAAGACGATGGTGACACAGGTGACTGAGAGAACACAGGTGACTGAAAACACAGGGGATCGGAATAACACAGGTGACTGCAAAATCACAGGTGACTGGGATAACACAGGTGACTGCAAAATCACAGGTGACTGGGATAACACAGATTATAGGAAAATCACAGGTGACTGGGAAGACAAAGGTGACAGGGATAATGCAGGTGACATAGACAACACAGGTAACTGCAAAATCACGGGTGACTATGAAAACATAGAGAATTGGAATAACACAGGTGACTGGGAAAACAGGTGACTGGGAAGACGAAAGTGTGTCTGGGTAGACAGGTGACTGCAAAATCATAGGTAACAGAGATGACACAAAAATAACAGGTGACTGGGATAACACAGGTGACAGGAAAATCACAGGTGACTGGAAAGACAGAGGTGACTAGGATAACACAGATGACTGGACCACACAGGTGACTAGGATAAAAGGGCTGAATGTCCTAAAATGCTGTGAAGATGCTTAATTAACACATTCCTAAAATACTCATACACTGAGGAAAGTCTTCATTTCCACATGTGTTATAATGTTAGAATAATTAAATATTAAAGTTATAAATATGTGTTTTCATTCATTTGTTCCTGCTTAATAACTCATTACTTGCTCTTTAGTGAAAGCCTTAATTACTGTCGGTTCATAAACCGTTATACTACACTGTTAAAGAAGTGACCAGTACAGCAGCTCTCAGACTGGCCTCAGCTTCTCCTGCTGCACTTTCACTTTAAATAAACAGAGTGTAGTGTGTACGTCCTGTACTGTACGTGTGATTCTCTCTGGAGGGTTGGGAAGAACACAGGGATGATCAGCAGCTTTTATCAAACGCTGTATATTCATCTTCATATTAGAGCTCCGATCACTGACAGACCTGTTCTGCTTCAGTAGCTGTGAGGCTGTCTGACCATTTTGTGGTCAAAGCTCTACCACACACTCAGATGAGAGACGGCATGTTACACCGGTTCACATGCAGTAACATGACCCTGAGGTCTACATTAGTTTCTGCTCCAGTGTTTTTCTAATTGAACTCTGTAGTGATGTAAAGACTGGTGTGGGTGCCAGCCTTACCCTGGCCACCAGGGGACAGTGGTGAACCAGCAATCAGTCCTACACCCTGCACCTGGTGAATGGGCTATTTCTCCCTCTCAGGAAGCAATCTGAGTCGCTGGTTCTTTGCTACACCAGGTGTGTGTAAGGTCCTGGCCGGTAAAGGTAAAGGGCTGAGAGTGTTTGAGCTCACCCTCACATCTTTCTTTCCTCCTTTCTTCAGAAGGATGAGAGTGTTGGTGCTCCCCTTTCATCAAAAAACCTCCACCCTTTTCTTCTTTCTGCTGAGGGCTGTGAGGTCTCGCCCTCCCCCTCATCCCTGCCCTCACTCCTCAGAGGGATTAAGTGTTCTCACCCCATCCCTCTCTCTGCTCCTCTGTCTCTCCCCTATTGCATAGAGGGAAGTACCTCAAGTAAAAGGGGAGCTGTTGTTCCTCCTTCGTTCTGTTTATCTATTGTACTAGTGTCTCCGTTCCTGACTTCTGTTGGGGGTGTAGGGCTGTTGGGTCGGAGGATAAAGTTTACCAGGATCAATAAATAATGATGAATTTACTCTGATATGATCAATAGATGATGTGGTAGGGGTGGACGTGGAGTGACACCAGGCCTTCTGGACATGTGACGCTTCCAAAAGACTGTTCAGAATCAGAATCAGAATCAGAAATACTTTATTAATCCCAGGGGGAAATTGCAGTTTTTACAGTAGCAACCATTTAGAATAAACAATAATAATTTACAACAAGAGAGAAATTTTCAATATGTACACATATATAAAGTCTTATATAATACAATAAAGATAAAATAAAAGTAAAGTGGCTGTGGCTATAATAATGAGTACAGATATACTGTTAACAGCAGTAAGTGTTCAGAAGTCAGAAAAATATTGCACATTGAGTTGTCGCACACATAATTAAATTATTGTTTAGCTGTTATTACTGTACATGTGAATGGTGTCGTGCTCTAAGGGAGGAGTTATAAAGTCTGATGGCCACAGGTAGGAATGACCTCCTGTGACGTTCGGTAGTGCATTTTGGCTGGATGAGTCTTGCACTGAATGTGCTCCTGTGACTCATCACTGTGTGATATAGAGGATGGGAGCCGTTATCCATGATGGTCTGCAGCTTAGACAGCGTCCTCCTCTCAGACACTGCCATCAGCGAGTCCAGCTCCACACCCACAACATCACTGGCTTTGCGGATCAGTTTATTAAGCCGGTTGGCGTCTGCCACCCTCAGCCTGCTGCCCCAGCATGCAACAGCGTATAGGATGGCACTCGCCACCACAGACTCATAGAAGATCCTTAGCATAGTCCTGCAGATGTTGAAGGACATCTTGTTCATCTTGTTGCTGACCATGATGCCTCCAACACAGGGTTGTTGGTTGTCTCCACCCAGATAAAAAGCAGGACTCGTCAGTGAAGATGTCCCTCCAGGACAGACTGGTATGACAACCATAGCAGTCTTTGACAGCGCTGACATGGTGTTGAGGGCAGTCATTATAACGGTCTGCCAAAGGTGCTGGCACTAACAGGGTGACTCATGTTGGATTAATGTAGGTCTCCCAGATGCTTCATGTAGCTGGTGCGTGCCTTCTTTCTACCCACCTCCACCTACAGGGTGTTATTGTAATATGTCAGGGACAAAGAACCAGGGCGACGCGCACAGAGCTAAAAGCCAAATAGGCTTCATGAAGCAAGCGAGTGTGATTAAGCACAGCAACGAGCAAACACAGAGGAAAAGAGACAAGATCAAAGTGAAAGGATAAGCAGAGTTCAAAACCAGGCAGCGAGGTAACCAAAGTGGAAGGGCTAGACAAGAGAATGGTCAGAATGAACCAAAGGGAGGTCCATAACCAGAGAGGAGATCAAAGAGAAAGCAGATCAGGAATAAACAACAGAGGGAGTCAAAAGCCAGAGTGAGGACACACAGGGTAAAACGCTCAGAATCACAAACTAGGTCTGGCAATACTTCACAACGAGGAAGTGTTTGAGAGAGGCGTAAATACTGGCGCTAAACGGGCTCCAGCTGGACTAGTAATCAGGAGACCTAGAGCGGAGCTGATTGGGCGACTGGGGACATGTGGGTGTGACGTCATTGTGCGATGCCCTCCAGGAAGTTAAGTCCAGAAGGGAGGAGCCAGAAAAACCCGGAAGCGTGACAGATATCTGCAGGACCGGGAAGGAGCGCAATGTGTCAACTCACATGTCTCAGGATATCAGATCTACCCACCGAGTTTCATTCCTGTTGGTTGGTTCCCTCTAGCTGCATCTTATTTTTGGTGATGAGTGTTTTATTCCTGGACATTTCGTCACATGTGTATGTTTCAGGAATTCTTAGAGATGAACTGTTAGAGAATTCTCTTAGAGATTCTGATCTGATAGATTACACACACAGTACACTATTGTGACGCTCACATTTGGTCACATTTTTGCTTAAGTTTCTTTTTTTTATTTTATTAAAAAGATTGTAATGTAATTGATTCCGCCATTTCACCTTCTCCTCAATGCACGGGCTAAAACAAGCCTGTTGTTCTCATCTGCTACCAGTAGGGTGCAGTCTAGCGCTGACCTCGCCGTGGTTATCTATGGTAGTCTGGAAATTTCCTCTCAGACCAGGGAGGCATTCCTGAAAGGAAGTCATGTCGTATGTCTCATCATTTCTACCCTGTTTTTCAGTTGAGTTTGGTGTTTAAAACACACAAAAATGAGACGAAAGTGTTCCTAAAAGTCTATAAATACATAGTTGTCCATTCCTGTTTGCGTGTGCATTCAGTAGAGGTTAATAAGAGTGAAACGGTGAACGTGCAGATCTGAGTTTGTAAAATGGCAGTCGCTCTGGATGTGTATCTTTATTATTGCTTAGACAAGCTCCTTGTTGTACAGTAATACTTATATAACAAAATATATTGTTTTATTTGTTTACTGTTTTAAGAGCATTTATCTCTGTGATAAAGTGACTGTTAAAAAGTATTTAAAAGCACTACAGAGTTTCCCTCATTGAGTTCAGCTGTTAGTAAGCTAGCCTCCTCTGTATGTTGGTCTCTGGTGAAAACGTATTTATTGAATGCATAGCTACAAATTACATACCTTATCCTCAGTAACTTCATTGTTTTAAATATTCAGTTGTGCATTGTATTTCTTCTTACTGAAAACAAAATGTGAACTCATGACACTGTTAGCCGCTGTAGCCTAGGACAGGAGTGCCTGAATGGGACTGTAGAGCATGCAGTCATGTAGCTGGGATAGAGAGACGTTCAGTTGGTATCATACTCTGTGAGAGAGAGAAGCTTATGGGAAGTGTGGTAAACTCCCTGCTGTAGTCAGTGTTGTGACGTCAGCGACGTCAGTGTGCTTCGCTGGTAAACAGTCGCTGCGTTGCACCAGCACCTTGTTGAAACGTTACATTCTTTGTGTGTACGTGTGCGTTGATGATAATGTACGTACATCATTTCTATCTGTTATTATGTTGTATTTCATCCGCTTGTGTTTGTTACATGCTGTTTAGTCCAGTAATCGTGTAACTTTGGTTCTACCGCGAGCTAGTTCATTTCAATGGGAAATTCCTGTTTCTTAAATGCCTTGCTAAATGCTCATTCCTTGGTCTAAAGTTACATGAATAGTCGGGTTTGGGAGTGCTTTAGTAGTATTGTCGATCTGTGGGGTTATTTCCACCGTTCTGGGACTGTTTGAGGCATTATTTAGCTTCCAAATGTTGCATTGCCGCTCTTGCAATTTGTGGTCTTAAAGCGCCACCCTTTGGCCACTAAGTGCACTGCAGTTGTTTTTCTCTGTATTGTCTCTGAGTGCCTAGTCTTTACTTGTGTTGTTCCGATATTACTTGCCACTTGCAGTAATTTGGTTTCCTTGTCACATTAATGTTACTTCAGCGCAATTATATCATTATGTATATATTGTTAATGTAACTTAATGTGTATTTGATATTACTACTGTATATTTTGCATATTTTAGTATAATGTAGAATTTGGTCTATACAGTTTCTAATTCCTCCTTTCTGTATATGTTCAATTTGCCAGGAAAGCACACACACACACACACACCCCCACAGACACCCACACTGTAAATGCCTGGAAAATCAAATAAATCTCTCAGTAAGTTATCACCTGAAGTCGCAGCTGTTCTCTGACCGGAGCACAATAGTCCAAGTGAGGGGAGCGCGACTAGCCATCAACGTACACGTCCGTCACAGGAAGTTAATTGTATTATTGCACCTTTTCTTTCCATACTGTATGGATTTGCTGTGGATATATATTTACATATTTGTATATTTTTGTGTGCTGAAGATACAGTTGCAATGGACAAAGAACAAAGCAAAAAGATTCCTTTATGAAAAGAATAATTTTATAAATAAACTCAGACCAGAGAGGCATTTGTGAAAGCAAGCCACGTCGTCTGTCTCATCATTTCTGCCCTGTTTTGCAGGAGTTTTATCTTACTGATTATCAGTTTTCAAGGTGTAATGATATCTGATTCTTACCTAATATCTCATTTCAGTTCGGTCATTCTGTAAGATGTTAAACTCACTGGTTAAGATCTGATTTAGAACCTTATAGAGTAAACTAGAGAACGAATCAGAGAGCAGCCTGCAGGGCTTCATGAATACAGTTGGGTGGTAACGACGTTAAGAAGGGTCTGGTTCAGACATGCACTTTCAACCTGACATCCGTCTATTAATGACCACAGCACACCCTCTGCTGCAGACCCGGAACTGTGGAAATCCATGATATGACCTTTCAGTGTGTAGATGTCTTCTCTTCTTTCATTGAAGACGATGAACTCTGATATCTTCCAAACAACAAAGCTTTATTTCAGAAAGACTTTCTATTAATCAGTAGTGAAGAACAGGACAGTGTTTTAAACAGCTTTAAATCACCCACAGAACGAGCTCCACATGATCACACACAGACTGGTTAAAATCCTGGAAATACAGATATCCAAGCCTAGATACACTTTCCATCACCTGCTGTACATTTTTATCTGAACTGAGAAGAAAGAAAACGTCATTAATTCACCCTGTATCACCTGTATTTAGGTGTGTGTGTGCAGCACACTGAACATGAGGATCAGTCAGATCACTTCACTTCACATAACACTCTAAATTTAGATCTACAGTCCTTATCTCTCCATTTGAAGCTTTTCTCTGTGTCTATGGTGCCGCAGTGGTGGGACAGTGGAGGCTCTGGTTGTCTCCCTCCCAGCCAGTTGGTCCAGGGACCCACACCTGTCCCATCAGTCCAAATCCAGAAGCCAAAGAGCTGACTCTGTCCAAGCCCCACCCAGAAGGTTCCAGAAACACGACTCCTCCTGAGCTCATGCTCCACCTCCTTCTGGTCAGCCTCTGACTGGATGCGCAGGAGACCAGTTCTGTTCCCTCTCCAACAGTAACCCAGAGCGCTCTCCCAGTTCATCCTCTCATCACTGATATGGATGGATGCTGATAGAAACATAAACATAGAAACATGTTTTAGACTGATACTACTAAATCTGATCTACATAGAGATGTTTGATGATGTGTATGATACTGAACACTGTGGAAAGAATCTTTTGACTCGTGACCTACTGTGGTAGTGTAAAGGGTTAAACATGAAAAAATGAATGTGTTGATGAAGGGTTAAACTTAGACATTTTCTTTATATTCACTTTTATTACTATCAAGACATCGTTTTGTGCATTAAGAGGTTGGGCTGTTTTCTGTTAGTACTGTCTTATATACTGGATTAAAACGATTATCTATTGCTCATGCCTGTTTCAGCCTGGGAGGGGCGCTCTCGCTGTGTCATTGCTCATTTGACATAAAGACACAGACGAGACAACAGAGTGGAAAGTTTGTTCTTTCATTGTTTCCCTCTCTACAGGGTTACTACAGTAGCACAGTGTATGCTCATTGTTACTGCATGGCTCTGAATGCCATTCTCCTGATGACCGGTGAGCCTGACATAAGCTGACCAGTCCTCCAGTTTCTGTAGGCAGATCTTCCTCCATCAGTCCACTCCCAGTCATCACACATTACGCACATCAACATATCAGATATCTTGCAATGAGTCTTTCACAGTGCTGTGGAGGAATTCTGGCCCACTTATCTTTGCAGAATTGTTGTGATTCAGCAACATTGGAGGGTTTTCGAGCACGAACCAACTTTTTGAAGGTGGCTCAATAGGATTAGTTTAGGACTTGACTAGGCCACTCCAAAGTCTTTACTTTGTTATTCTTTAGCCATTCAGAGGTGGACCTGCCGGTGTGTTTTGGATCATTGTCCTGCTGCAGAACCCAAGTTAATTTCAGCTTAGGGTCACAGACAGATGGCTGGACGTTCTTCTTCAGGATCTTTTGGTAGGCAATGGAATTCATGGTGCCCTTTATCACAGCTTCCAGCCCCAGACCATCACACTAACACCACTATATTTTACTGTAGGTATGATGTTCTGTTTCTGAATGCAGTGTAACTTTTATGCCAGAGGTAATGGGACACACACCTTCCAAAAAGTTCAACTTTTGTCCACAGAGTGGAGTCATGAACGCTGACCTTAAATGAGGCAGGTGAAGCCTGTGGTTTTTGGATGTTGTTGGGGGTCTTTTGTGACCTCTTGGATGAGTTGTTGCTGCGCTCTTTTTTGGTCGACCGACCACTCCTAGGAAGGTTCACCACTGTTCCACGTTTTGACCATTTGTGGATAATGGCTCTCACTGTGGTTCGCTGGAGTCCCAAAACTTTAGAAATGGCTTTATGACCTTCTCCAGACTGACAGATCTCAACTACTTTCTTTCTCATTTGTTCCTGAATTTCTGTGGATCTTGGCATGATGTCTGTCTTTTGAGTATCTATTGGTCTTCTTCACTTTGTCAGGCAGGCCCTATTTAAGTGATTTCTTGATTGAGAACAGGTGTGGCAGTAATCAGGCCTGGGTGTGGCCAGAGAAATTGAACTCAGGTGTGATGCACCACAGTTATGTTTTAACTGGGGGACAAACACTTTTTCACACAGGGCCATGTAGGTTTGGATTTTTTTCTCCCTTAATAATAAAATCATTTAAAATCTGTATTTTATATTTACTTGTGTTGTCTTTCACTAATATTTAAATTTGTTTGATGATCTGAAACATTTAAGAACCCTCAGAATGGTCAGACGGGGAGTACGCTTTTAAGAACAGAGAGAGCCGGGAGAGTTTTGGGATGCCGTTTTTCATCAGCACCCTGCTGACTGTAGGGACCTGCTGGTCCACCTTCAGTTCACTTGACTGTAGATTCTGATTCTGAAGCTTTAAAGGAGAGAGTGACCCAGAATAACCTCACCACTGCTAACAGGTACAGGGCACAGTTTGACTGAGACTATAAAAGAATAATGCAGTAATAATCAATAATGTTCTAGACTATATATGACTTAATGATATACTACACTAGATAAACACTACTGCTCAAAAACGTAAGTCCTGGGCCTCATTGTATAATAATGATACCATGTAATAAAGAGATATAAACTAGATACCAGAACTTCACAACCAGAAACTTTCACAGTTACAGTGTTTTGAATCCACAATAAAATGAGGATATGCAAAAAGGTTATATGTTTAAATATAGAATATTTACTAAATTATAATCTATAACTCCTAGTTGAGTTTGGCTTTGTGAAGCTCTTTAGGAAACACTCGCTGAGATGACTCCTGCTCTTCCCACCTCCTGCGTTAGTTGGTGTGATACTTGCCAAGAATGTGTGAACGTGTTTTATTTAATATACTGTATTTTATATTGCTGATGTATGTATGTATTAAATGTTAATATGTCATTTGGAGTGTGTCCTGCTATGAGTATAGGTTCAGGTAAATGTTTGAGTAATGGTGAAAATGTCCTGTAAATGAAAATAACTACATGTTTATTAGTGAGGGGGCTGAAACACTGCTGAGAGAGTTAGAGTGGTTTGTAGAGTCAGGGACTTACTGCTGTAGCACAGAGCAGCAGGGCTGGAGTATTACTGCATGGCACTGACCCCATACCATTGACCTTGTTTCAGTTGTACACAGTCTGATTGATGTTGATGCTAGGTCGAGGCTGTATAACTCTCCAAGTTTCTATATTGCAGATTCCTCCTCATCAGTCCACTCCCAGTCATCACGCAGCAGGCCGATCCAGAAGGACGTGCTGCTGATCAGCCCTGCTGTCTTCACTGCTTCATTCTGGGTCTGATCTCTGATGCTGACCAGATCAGTGTAGTTCCTCCTGCAGTAGTTCTGAGCTTCATACCAGCTCATATTCATAAGAGTTATGTAATAATTCAGGGTGAGACCTGTGGAGAGAACATGATGTACACATTGATCTGACACAGTGATATGTGTTGATGTTAGCTGAAGGAGTTTATATTATGTGATGCTTTGCTAATATAGTGATCATTAATATAATCTATTACCTTGTTTATAACACATGAAAGGTCTTTTCTCTGTGCAGGTAAGACTTTCCCATTCGCCATCAGCCCTCATAGCAGCACAGCAGGGTTCTGACCCACAGTCTCCTGTCAGATTACTGAACATAACATCAGCACCCATTAGACCCATTTAGTACCATTTATATCTGGACTGATTTGCGGGACAGGGCCGAAAGCCAGGTAGTACTGTTACCAGCAAGACTGTCCAGTACAGCGTTGTCTTCATCACTGTACACAGTGACCAGGTCAGTGTAGTTGGTTCTACAAGCTGCTCGAGCGTCAGACTGAATCATTGTCTTGTTAATGAGATGGAAAGTTCTGAGACAGTTCTGGTCTGCAGGAGAAACACCTGTAGAAAAAAGTTCAGTAGTTCATGTAGCAGAACAGGAATAACAGGTGTGTGGGTATGTGTGTGTAGGTATGTGTGTGTGTGTGTGTGTGTGTGTGTGTATGGGTCCGTGTGTAAGTGTGTGTGTGTGTGTGTGTGTTTGTGTGTAGGTGTGAGTGTATGGGTGTGTGTGAAGGTGTGTGTGTGTGTGTAGTGTGTACGGTGTGTGTGTTGTGCTGTGTATGGCGTGTGTGTGATGTGTGTGTGTTTGCGTGTGTGTGTGTGTGTGTGTATGTAGGTAGGTGTGTGTGTGTGTGTAGGTGTGTGTGTGTGTGTGTGTGTGTGTGTGGGTGTGTGTGTGTGTGTGTGTGTGTGTGGGTGTGTGTGTGTGTGTAGGTGTGTGTGTGCACGTGTGTGTGTAGGTGTGTTTTTTTGGGGGGGGGTGTAATAATACTGTATATCTCTCATAACTGTGTTCAAATTCAGATAACTAAAACATAATATAAATGAAATTAATTGGTGGATTAAATTGCTGAAGATGTGTATGTTGATTCATGCTGTAATGTCCCCTTTCTCGTTGTGTGAAATGAAGAGTTAACAGACTGTACAGATATATAATCTGCCAGTAAATAGATTTATGTAGTAGATTATTTGGTACTACTGTACTAAAGGACTATAAAATGGTTTATAAACTAGTTTATTTAATGAATATTTTAATAGTCGGTGATAGGTAAAAAATGATGGGACCTTATAACCTAATATTCTGCAGCAGCATCCTCCTTAGAGGGAAATCACTGAAAGTAGCTGAGTTCTGTAGCTCTGAATGAGACTTCTGCACCTGATCCACACAGGGTAGTCCGGCCCACCCCTCCTGAGCAGACTGCTCTAGCTTGTCTCAGGTCTGAAGGGGTGTTTCTCCAGACCGTATGTTTCAGCTGGTTACATAGCTGTTCACAGTATGATTGTGAGATCAGCGCTGATAGAAGGCTAGTCTCAGATAGAGTCCAGCTTGTTAGTTCTTAGTGTGTTTCGCTCCTGAACGATCTCAGTAATCTTCAGAGCTTCACTGTAGATTGGAGGCCAGGCCCGTAGCGTACGCACAGCGGTACCAGCCCCAGGAAACATAAACAAGCCTCCTCGGCTCATGTCTAATCTTTTCTAGGGGTCCCACCAAATCTTTCACAGGCCATTGTAGGATGTGTTTGTAGAGTAAGTAAAGATTTATTCTCACTATTCATATTTACTTTACGTTACTCTATGGACATAATAAACAACATGCAGCTGTACGCAGAAGGAACTGTTTTAATTTTCAGGAATTGAAGCGCTGCTTCAAAACAAGCTGGATACAGAAACACCACCACTTTCACATGCGGACTGAACATCATTTCGATGGGACTCAAGCCCAGAAGTCTTCTGAAAAATCTTGGACACCACGTCCACAGCCTAAGGAAAAGAGAGGACCACACCCAGCTCAAACCCGAGCAATCCGTGATGGTACGTATGGGGGTTGTATTCATACACATGGCATTGGTGACTTGTACATCTGTGAAGGTCCACCATTAAACTCATGAACCACAAGATCAGCACAGTCCAAAGAAAAAACCATCGATGAAAAAAATTTCAATCCCACCCCAACAAACAAACCCCAAAAAAAATCAAAAAACACTCAAAGACCAAACACATCACCTTGCTATTTCGAGCCTTGGACGGTGATGGATCTGTGGTTCAGAGTTAATGGTGCCTTCACACGATGTACAAAGTCACCAAATGCAATGTGTATGAAATACAACCCCCCATAACGCTACCATCACGGATTGCGGGGTTTGAGCTGGTTGGTGCGTCTCTTTTCCATTAGCTGTGGACGTGGGTGTCCAAGATTTTCAGAAGAGACTTCTGGGCTTCGACGTCCATCTGAAATGAGTTTCCAGTCCCACGTGAAAAGTGGTGGTGTTTCTGTATCCAGCTGTTTGAAGCAGCGCTGTTTCATTTCCTGAAATTAAAAAACAGTTCTCATGTACGACGCTCGCATGTTGTTTATTATGTCATAGAGTAGACGTGAAAGTAAATATGAATAGAGATTAAATTCTTTACTTTTACTCTACAAACACATCACCATTACAAATGGCCTGGAAAGATTTGGTGGGACCCCTAGAAAAGATCTAGACATGAGTCCGAGGAGGCTTGTGTATGGTTCTGGGCTGTACCGCTGCGTACGCTACGGGCTGCCACTCCAATCTACAGTGAACTTCTGAAGAAGTAACTGAGACGTTGTCAGGAGCGAAACACACTAAGAACTAAAACTGGACTCTTTGAACCAGCCCTTCTATCAGCGCTGATCTCAATCATACCTGAACAAGCTATGTACCAGCTGAAACATACGCGGGTCTGGAGAACCACCCTTCAGACCTGAGACAGCTAAGAGCTAGTCTGCTCAGGAGAGGGTGGGCCGGGAACTACCTTGGGACAGGTGCAGAAGTCTCATTCAGAGCTACAAGAACTCAGCTACTTTCAGTGATTTCCCTCTAAAGGATGTGCTTGCAGAAATATTAGGTTACAGGTACCCCATCAATTTGTTTTGTTACCTACACGATATTAATATCATAATTAGAACTTAGTTATAAAACTCATTTATAGTACTTGAGTACAGTAGTACCCCAAATAATCTACTACATAAATCATTCTACTGCAGATTATATACTGTACAGCTCTGTTAACTCTTCATTTCACACTGAGAAAGGGGACATTACAGCATGATCAACATTCACATTGTCAGCATTTAATACCACAATTATTTCATTTAATTATGTTTTATTATCTGAATTTAACACAGTTTATGAAGAGAAATACAGTATTTACACCCCCCCCCAAAACACACACACTACACACCACCGTGTGCACACACACACCTTACACACACAGGACACACCACACACCACACACACACACACACACACCCACACACACACACACACACACACACACACCTACACACACACACACACCTACCTACATACACACACACACACACACACGCATACACACACACACACACACGCATACACACACACACACACACCTACACACACACACACACACACACCTACACACACACGCATACACGCACACCTACACACAAACACACACACACACACACACACTTACACACGGACCCATACACACACACACACACACACACACACACATACCTACACACACATACCCACACACCTGTTATTCCTGTTCTGCTACATGAACTACTGAACTTTTTTCTACAGGTGTTTCTCCTGCAGACCAGAACTTGTCATGACAGAAACTTTCCATCTCATTAACAAGACAATGATTCAGTCTGACGCTCGAGCAGCTTGTAGAACCAACTACACTGACCTGGTCACTGTGTACAGTGATGAAGACAACGCTGTACTGGACAGTCTTGCTGGTAACAGTACTACCTGGATTGGCCTGTCCCGGAATCAGTCCAGATATAAATGGTCTAAATGGTCTAATGGTGCTGATGTTATGTTCAGTAATCTGACAGGAGACTGTGGGTCAGAACCCTGCTGTGCTGCTATGAGGGCTGATGGCGAATGGGAAAGTCTTACCTGCACAGAGAAAAGACCTTTCATGTGTTATAAACAAGGTAATAGATTATATTAATGATCACTATATTAGCAAAGCATCACATAATATAAACTCCTTCAGCTAACATCAACACATATCACTGTGTCAGATCAATGTGTACATCATGTTCTCTCCACAGGTCTCACCCTGAATTATTACATAACTCTTATGAATATGAGCTGGTATGAAGCTCAGAACTACTGCAGGAGGAACTACACTGATCTGGTCAGCATCAGAGATCAGACCCAGAAATGAAGCCAGTGAAGACAGCAGGGCTGATCAGCAGCACGTCCTTCTGGATCGGCCTGCTGCGTGATGACTGGGAGTGGACTGATGGAGGAAGATCTGCATATAGAAACTGGAGGAGTTATCAGCCTCGACCAGCATCAACATCATCAGACTGTGTACAACTGAAACAAGGGAAATGGTATTCAGTGCCATGCAGTAATACTCAGCCTGCTGCTCTGTGCTACAGCAGTAAGTCCTGACTCTACAAACACTCTAACTCTCTCAGCAGTGTTCAGCCTCACTAATAAACATGTAGTTATTTCATTTACAGGACATTTCACATTACTCAACATTTACCTGAACACTAATAGCAGAGACACACTCCAAATGACATATTACATTAATAATACATACAGCAATATAAAATACAGTATATTAAATAAAACACGTTCACACATTCTTGGCAAGTATCACACCAACTAACGCAGGAGGTGGGAAGAGCAGGAGTCATCTCAGCGAGTGTTTCCTAAAGAGCTTCACAAAGCCAAACTCAACTAGGAGTTATAGATTATAATTTAGTAAATATTCTATATTTAAACTACCTTTTTATATCCTCATTTTATGTGGATTAAAACACTGTAACTGTGAAAGTTCTGGTTGAAGTTCTGGTATCTAGTTTATATCTCTTATTACAGGTATCATTATTATAAATGAGCCCAGACGTTTGAGCAGTAGTGTTTATCTAGTGTAGTATATCATTAAGTCATATATAGTCTAGAACATTATTGATTATTACTGCATTATTCTTTTATAGTCTCAGTCAAACTGTGCCCTGTACCTGTTAGCAGTGGTGAGGTTATTCTGGGTCACTCTCTCCTTTAAAGCTTCAGAATCAGAATCTACAGTCAAGTGAACTGAAGGTGGACCAGCAGGTCCCTACAGTCAGCAGGGTGCTGATGAAAAACGGCATCCCAAAACTCTCCCGGCTCTCTCTGTTCTTAAAAGCGTACTCCCCGTCTGACCATTCTGAGGGTTCTAGAATAACAGCATCAGGGCTCTTAAATACTGGAGTCACACATCACAAGTACTCATAGAATTCTCTTTTAAATGCATCACCTCCAAGAGACCCTCCAAGTAACCTAAATAAATATGTACTGGGTGAAAAGGACTTCCTCCACTCCTCTGGTGACTGATCTAACTGATGTGTGTTTTCACACCTCGTTTCTGATTAATAACAGGAGATACAGTACGAGGCACCAAACCATGCAGGACCTGATAGACAAGACACAGGATTAATATGAGTACCTGGACCAGCTGAGTGGACAGGACACTCTCCCACCACTGTAGAGTCAGGGAGCAGGGGTCTGAACTGTATGATGGGAAATGTTTGTGTTATGAAATATGGATTGGAGTATAGTGAAGTTAGAAAAGTCAGACCAGTACATACTTTCAGAATCAAACTGTCTCTCGTGGTAAGTGTGTGTTAGTATCCTGGCATACTTCACATTTTACCACACAAACCAAGCTAAATAAACAATGTGGACTAATTTAATACAGTTATAAGGGTCTAGTAAAGTTATCATACCTGTCAGGTCATACACACTAAAGCTGAAAGCTTATATGAACATCATGAGTACCAACGTGTGTGCCTAAATCATCTGTGTGCAGTTCTTAAGTAATCTCAAACCCTAAATAATTTATCAATAATGATATGCCTTCTATATATCTAGAACTGTGTGGTATACTGAGTTATACTGTGTGAAAACATGTGATAAATGATTGTTGGTGATGATGATTTACACATGCAGTCTATGCAGTGCTATTTCTATTTTGATTGGTTTTATTTATTGTTGTTTTACAATAACACGTCCCACATCCAGTTATTTCCCTCCCGCTGCATTAACTAGAGAATATGTTTCTACAGGTTTCACTCCTGCTGCCCAAAGTCGTCTCAGAACGTTCCACATGATCGAGAAAAAACTGAATTACAGTGAAGCCCGAGCAGCTTGCACAACAAACTACACTGACCTGGTCACTGTGTACGGGGGTGAGGACAATGCTATACTAGAGGGTATCGCTTCTGCCTGGATTGGTCTGACCAAGAATGGGTCCAGTGATAAATGGTCTAATGGTGATGATGCTACATTCAGTAAGCTGACAGGGGACTGTGGGTCAGGACCCTGCTGTGCTGCTATGAAGGCTGATGGCGCATGGGAAAGCCTTCAATGCACAGAGAAAAGACATTTCATGTGCTATACACAAGGTAACCACTACTGTTACTAATATTAACTCTAGAGATCATATCATATATTATATGAACCATTATAATAATAATAATAATAATAATAATAATTACTACATTACGCACATCAACATATCAGATCAGTAATATGTTCCCTCCACAGACCTCACCCTGAATTATACCCTAACTCTTATGAATATGAGCTGGTATGAAGCTCAGCGCACCTGCAGGACAAACTACACTGATCTGGTCAGCATCAGAGATCAGAACCAGAACGAGGCAGTGAAGGCAGCAGGGCTGATCAGCAAAACACCGTTCTGGATCGGCCTGCTGCGTGATGACTGGGAGTGGACTGATGGAGGTATATCTACCTACAGAAACTGGGAGACTGGTCATCCTATGTCAGACCCCCCGGACTGTGTGAAAGTGTCATCAGGAAAATGGCATACAGAGCCATGCAGTAACAATCAGTGCGTGCTGTGCTACCGCAGTAAGTCACGAGTCAAGACTGACTTAAAATCATAAATAAACATCTCTATGTAGATCAGATTTAGTAGTATCAGTCATACATGTTTATATGTTTATGTTTCTATCAGCATCCATCCATATCAGTGATGAGAGGATGAACTGGGAGAGTGCTCTGGATTACTGTTGGAGAGAGAACAGAACTGGTCTCCTGCGCATCCAGTCAGAGGCTGACCAGAAGGAGGTGGAGCATGAGCTCAGGAGGAGGTGTGTCTCTGGAACCTTGTGGGTGGGGCTTGGACAGAGTCAGCTCTTTGGCTTCTGGATTTGGACTGATGGGACAGGTGTGGGTCCCTGGACCAACTGGCTGGGAGGAAGACAACCAGAGCCTCCACTGTCCCACCACTGCGGCGCCATAGACACAGAGGAAGGCTTCAGATGGAGAGATAAGGACTGTAGATCTAAATTTAGAGTGTTATGTGAAGTGAAGTGATCTGACTGATCCTCATGTTCAGTGTGCTGCACATACACACCTAAATACAGGTGATACAGGGTGAATTAATGACGTTTTCTTTCTTCTCAGTTCAGATAAAAATGTACAGCAGGTGATGGAAAGTGTATCTAGGCTTGGATATCTGTATTTCCAGGATTTTAACCAGTCTGTGTGTGATCGTGTGGAGCTCGTTCTGTGGGTGATTTAAAGCTGTTTAAAACACTGTCCTGTTCTTCACTACTGATTAATAGAAAGTCTTTCTGAAATAAAGCTTTGTTGTTTGGAAGATATCAGAGTTCATCGTCTTCAATGAAAGAAGAGAAGACATCTACACACTGAAAGGTCATATCATGGACTTCCACAGTTCCGGGTCTGCAGCAGAGTGTGTGCTGTGGTCATTAATAGACGGATGTCAGGTTGAAAGTGCATGTCTGAACCAGACCCTTCTTAACGTCGTTACCACCAAACTGTATTTATGTAGCCCTGCAGGCTGCTCTCTGATTCGTTCTCTAGTTTGCTTTATAAGGTTCTAAATCAGATCTTAACCAGTGAATTTAACATCTTACAGAATGACCGAACTGAAATGAGATATTAGGTAAGAATCAGATATCATTACACCTTGAAAACTGATAATCAGTAAGATAAAACTCCTGCAAAACAGGGCAGAAATGATGAGACAGACGACGTGGCTTGCTTTCACAAATGCCTCTCTGGTCTGAGTTTATTTATAAAATTATTCTTTTCATAAAGGAATCTTTTTGCTTTGTTCTTTGTCCATTGCAACTGTATCTTCAGCACACAAAAATATACAAATATGTAAATATATATCCACAGCAAATCCATACAGTATGAAAAGAAAAGGTGCAATAATACAATTAACTTCCTGTGACGGACGTGTACGTTGATGGCTAGTCGCCCCCTCACTGACTATGTGCTCCGGTCAGAGAACAGCTGCGACTTCAGGTGATAACTTACTGAGAGATTTAGTGATTTCCAGGCATTACAGTGTGTGTGTGTGGGTGTGTGGGTGTGGTTTCTGCAAATTGAACATATACAGAAAGGAGGAATTAGAAACTGTATAGACCAAATTCTACATTATACTAAAATATGCAGAATATACAGTAGTAATATCAAATACACATTAAGTTACATTAACAATATATACATAATGATATAATTGCGCTGAAGTAACATTAATGTGACAAGGAAACCAAATTACTGCAAGTGGCAAGTAATATCGGAACAACACAAGTGAAGACTAGGCACTCATAGAGACAATACAGAGAAAATCAACTGCAGTGCACTTAGTGGCCAAAGGGTGGCGCTTTAAGACCACAAATGGCAGAAGCGGTTTTTGCCGCCATAGAGTCTAGAAAGACGAATGTTCACGTGAACAACGCATAGCGCTATAGGCACGGCAATGCAACATTTGGAAGCTAAATGATGCCTCAAACAGTCCCAGAACGGTGGAAATAACACCACAGATCGACAATACTACTAAAGCACTCCCAAACCCGACTATTCATGTAACTTTAGACCAAGGAATGAGCATTTAGCAAGGCATTTAAGAAACAGGAATTTCCCATTGAAATGAACTAGCTCGCGGTAGAACCAAAGTTACACGGTTACTGGACTAAACAGCATGTAACAAACACAGATAGAAATGATGTACGTACATTATCATCAACGCACACGTACACACAAAGAATATAACGTTTCAACAAGGTGCTGGTGCAACGCAGCGAGTGTTTACCAGCGAAGCACACTGAAAGTTAAAGTCGTAAAGCACGCAAGTGCGTGGTACGTCACCACTGACGTCGCTGACGTCACAACACTGACTACAGCAGGGAGTTTACCACACTTCCCATAAGCTTCTCTCTCTCACAGAGTATGATACCAACTGAACGTCTCTCTATCCCAGCTACATGACTGCATGCTCTACAGTCCCATTCAGGCACTCCTGTCCTAGGCTACAGCGGCTAACAGTGTCATGAGTTCACATTTTGTTTTCGGTAAGAAGAAATACATTGCACAACTGAATATTTAAAACAATGAAGTTACTGAGGATGAGGTATGTAATTTGTAGCTATGCATTCAATAAATACGTTTTCACCAGAGACCAACATACAGAGGAGGCTAGCTTACTAACAGCTGAACTCAATGAGGGAAACTCTGTAGTGCTTTTAAATACTTTTTAGCAGTCACTTTATCACTGAGATAAATGCTCTTAAAACAGTAAACAAATAAAACAATATATTTTGTTATATAAGTATTACTGTACAACAAGGAGCTTGTCTAAGCAATAATAAAGATACACATCCAGAGCGACTGCCATTTTACAAACTCAGATCTGCACGTTCACCGTTTCACTCTTATTAACCTCTACTGAATGCACACGCAAACAGGAATGGACAACTATGTATTTATAGACTTTTAGGAACACTTTCGTCTCATTTTTGTGTGTTTTAAACACCAAACTCAACTGAAAAACAGGGTAGAAATGATGAGACATACGACATGACTTCCTTTCAGGAATGCCTCCCTGGTCTGAGAGGAAATTTCCAGACTACCATAGATAACCACGGCGAGGTCAGCGCTAGACTGCACCCTACTGGTAGCAGATGAGAACAACAGGCTTGTTTTAGCCCGTGCATTGAGGAGAAGGTGAAATGGCGGAATCAATTACATTACAATCTTTTTAATAAAATAAAAAAAGAAACTTAAGCAAAAATGTGACCAAATGTGAGCGTCACAATAGTGTACTGTGTGTGTAATCTATCAGATCAGAATCTCTAAGAGAATTCTCTAACAGTTCATCTCTAAGAATTCCTGAAACATACACATGTGACGAAATGTCCAGGAATAAAACACTCATCACCAAAAATAAGATGCAGCTAGAGGGAACCAACCAACAGGAATGAAACTCGGTGGGTAGATCTGATATCCTGAGACATGTGAGTTGACACATTGCGCTCCTTCCCGGTCCTGCAGATATCTGTCACGCTTCCGGGTTTTTCTGGCTCCTCCCTTCTGGACTTAACTTCCTGGAGGGCATCGCACAATGACGTCACACCCACATGTCCCCAGTCGCCCAATCAGCTCTGCTCTAGGTCTCTTGAGTTCTACTGCAGTTGGAGCCAGTATTTACGCCTTTCTCAAACACTTCCTCGATGCGAAGTTTTGCCAAACCGAGTTTGTGATTCTGAACGTTTCTACCCTGTGTGTCCTCACTCTGGCTTTTGACTCCCTCTGTTGTTTATTCCTGATCTGCTTTCTCTTTGATCTCCTCTCTGGTTATGGACCTCCCTTTGGTTCATTCTGACCATTCTCTTGTCTAGCCCTTCCACTTTGGTTACCTCGCTGCCTGGTTTTGAACTCTGCTTATCCTTTCACTTTGATCTTGTCTCTTTTCCTCTGTGTTTGCTCGTTGCTGTGCTTAATCACTCGCTTGCTTCATGAAGCCTATTTGGCTTTTAGCTCTGTGCGCGTCGGCCCTGGTTCTTTGTCCCTGACATATTACAATAACACCCTGTAGGTGGAGGTGGGTAGAAGAAGGCACGCACCAGCTGCATGAAGCATCTGGGAGACCTACATTAATCCAACATGAGTCACCCTGTTAGTGCCAGCACCTTTGGCAGACCGTTATAATGACTGCCCTCAACACCATGTCAGCGCTGTCAAAGACTGCTATGGTGTCATACCAGTCTGTCCTGGAGGGACATCTTCACTGACGAGTCCTGCTTTTATCTGGGTGGAGACAACCAACAACCCTGTGTGGAGGCATCATGGTCAGCAACAAGATGAACAAGATGTCCTTCAACATCTGCAGGACTATGCTAAGGATCTTCTATGAGTCTGTGGTGGCGAGTGCCATCCTATACGCTGTTGCATGCTGGGGCAGCAGGCTGAGGGTGGCAGACGCCAACCGGCTTAATAAACTGATCCGCAAAGCCAGTGATGTTGTGGGTGTGGAGCTGGACTCGCTGATGGCAGTGTCTGAGAGGAGGACGCTGTCTAAGCTGCAGACCATCATGGATAACGGCTCCCATCCTCTCTATCACACAGTGATGAGTCACAGGAGCACATTCAGTGCAAGACTCATCCAGCCAAAATGCACTACCGAACGTCACAGGAGGTCATTCCTACCTGTGGCCATCAGACTTTATAACTCCTCCCTTAGAGCACGACACCATTCACATGTACAGTAATAACAGCTAAACAATAATTTAATTATGTGTGCGACAACTCAATGTGCAATATTTTTCTGACTTCTGAACACTTACTGCTGTTAACAGTATATCTGTACTCATTATTATAGCCACAGCCACTTTACTTTTATTTTATCTTTATTGTATTATAAGACTTTATATATGTGTACATATTGAAAATTTCTCTCTTGTTGTAAATTATTATTGTTTATTCTAAATGGTTGCTACTGTAAAAACTGCAATTTCCCCCTGGGATTAATAAAGTATTTCTGATTCTGATTCTGATTCTGAACAGTCTTTTGGAAGCGTCACATGTCCAGAAGGCCTGGTGTCACTCCACGTCCACCCCTACCACATCATCTATTGATCATATCAGAGTAAATTCATCATTATTTATTGATCCTGGTAAACTTTATCCTCCGACCCAACAGCCCTACACCCCCAACAGAAGTCAGGAACGGAGACACTAGTACAATAGATAAACAGAACGAAGGAGGAACAACAGCTCCCCTTTTACTTGAGGTACTTCCCTCTATGCAATAGGGGAGAGACAGAGGAGCAGAGAGAGGGATGGGGTGAGAACACTTAATCCCTCTGAGGAGTGAGGGCAGGGATGAGGGGGAGGGCGAGACCTCACAGCCCTCAGCAGAAAGAAGAAAAGGGTGGAGGTTTTTTGATGAAAGGGGAGCACCAACACTCTCATCCTTCTGAAGAAAGGAGGAAAGAAAGATGTGAGGGTGAGCTCAAACACTCTCAGCCCTCTACCTTTACTGGCCAGGACCTTACACACACACACACCTGGTGTGAGAGGGAGATATAGCCCATTCACCAGGTGCAGGGTGTAGGACTGATTGCTGGTTCACCACTGTCCCCTGGTGGCCAGGGTAAGGCTGGCCCCACACCAGTCCTTACATCACTACAGAGTTCAATTAGAAAAACACTGGAGCAGAAACTAATGTAGACCTCAGGGTCATGTTACTGCATGTAACCCGGTGTAACATGCCGTCTCTCATCTGAGTGTGTGGTAGAGCTTTGACCACAAGATGGCCAGACAGCCTCACAGCTACTGAAGCAGAACAGGTCTGTCAGTGATCGGAGCTCCAATATGAAGATGAATATACAGCGTTTGATAAAAGCTGCTGATCATCCCTGTGTTCTTCCCAACCCTCCAGAGAGAATCACACGTACAGTACAGGACGTACACACTACACTCTGTTTATTTAAAGTGAAAGTGCAGCAGGAGAAGCTGAGGTCAGTCTGAGAGCTGCTGTACTGGTCACTTCTTTAACAGTGTAGTATAACGGTTCATGAACCGACAGTAATTAAGGCTTTCACTAAAGAGCAAGTAATGAGTTATTAAGCAGGAACAAATGAATAAAACACATATTAATAACTTTAATATTTAATTATTCTAACATTATAACACATGTGGAAATGAAGACTTTCCTCAGTGTATGAGTATTTTAGGAATGTGTTAATTAAGCATCTTCACAGCATTTTAGGACATTCAGCCCTTTTATCCTAGTCACCTGTGTGGTCCAGTCACCTGTGTTATCCTAGTCACCTTTGTCTTTCCAGTCACCTGTGTGGTCCAGTCATCTGTGTTATCCTAGTCACCTCTGTCTTTCCAGTCACCTGTGATTTTCCTGTCACCTGTGTTATCCCAGTCACCTGTTATTTTTGTGTCATCTCTGTTACCTATGATTTTGCAGTCACCTGTCTACCCAGACACACTTTCGTCTTCCCAGTCACCTGTTTTCCCAGTCACCTGTGTTATTCCAATTCTCTATGTTTTCATAGTCACCCGTGATTTTGCAGTTACCTGTGTTGTCTATGTCACCTGCATTATCCCTGTCACCTTTGTCTTCCCAGTCACCTGTGATTTTCCTATAATCTGTGTTATCCCAGTCACCTGTGATTTTGCAGTCACCTGTGTTATCCCAGTCACCTGTGATTTTGCAGTCACCTGTGTTATTCCGATCCCCTGTGTTTTCAGTCACCTGTGTTCTCTCAGTCACCTGTGTCACCATCGTCTTTTCCAGAGTGTTATCGTTTTATTCCATCCACATTATAAATTATACGTTATGCAGCTGAACAGGTGAGGCTGTGGTCCTGCATATGAAGCCTCACTCATCCTCTAAACCTCCTGATCCTGCTGGGTCACGAGGCGCTGTACCTTATTCCAGCTCTGAAAGGGTGGAAGTCTGGATACACCCTGAATAGGACGCCAGTCCATCTCAGTGAATGGCTCAGAAAATGTGTACACCATGTTCAAGTGATGATCCCAGTACATTACTGGATGGAATATGGAATACTTTTATTAGTGGAATTTTACCCCTTTTATTTAGCTGCTGTTTCATAACACCAATAAGCCACTTCAGGCTGTGTGTTACACTGATTCTACCTCAAGGGGTGTTACAGCAGGATGCAGGTGCATTGCTTTATTATAATAACTCAGTTTCCTAGGAGTGTATATTATCATGGTTTTACCAGTGTATTTGTAGAAATTAATAATTGATATAAATATAAGAATTGATGATTGTTAATGTGTTAGATATTGAGAATTGTCAGTAAAGTGAAGTGAAGAACAATTCACGCTGTATTACTGAATAAATGCTGCAAATGTGTCTGTTCATCAAGAGCTCATCATCACTAACCAGTGTAACAGAACGTATTGTAGCATCAGTGTGAAGAAGAGGACCCAGGAAACAGAGTGCTGTAGATGAAGGAGCTTCCATTAAACCCATTAGCAATAGTGAGGACCACCACCAACATGGGCTGACACGGCCAAGAGAGCAGGCAGGTCACTTCCAGCCACACCATTCCAGTTTACGGTAGACCCCAACACACACTAACCAGCACCTCAACCCAAACACACAACTACACAGCGCAACGAACACATGTGAAGTCCACTCAGTCACTATTTACACAATCTCTCTTACAGTGGGATCAGCAATTCCCATGACCCCGGTTATTTTACTGCATGTGAATCGGTGTGACATGCATGAGTGCATGGTCAAACTTTGACCACAAGGTGGCCATACAGCCTCACAGTTGCTGAAATCGTCAGTGATCGAGTCTTAAATATGAATAGCAGGTGCATTTACAATGAGATCCACAAACTTCAGCAGAAATCAACTGCTGGTTCAACACTTGGCCAACAAAAGCCAATCAAAGTTTTCCATTAGTGTATGTTTATTAGGCTGTATATATGTATAAAGGGGACTCACTACAGAGGCACCATCAACAATGGTGAACCAGTTCCAAGTTTGCTTGGTAGCTGATCAATTTATTCCATGACTGCAAGGTGCTTCTTAAACATGGCCTCACTACTGATTCCTCTCAGGTCCCAAATGGTGGAGATGTTCAGTGCAGAGTGACTTCCTGAATGTACGACTGGCCTCAGTGTAGTGTACTGTTAAATATCTAGAACCTGAAGCTGAGAGAGTCATTTATACTGAACTGCTTGTTGACGCTTTGCTAGATGCTCTCTCCTCTCAGTCCGACACTGCTCCTCTGCTCTTGTTGACAGGAGATGCTGTGACATCAGCAGGATCAGTGTTAGGCTTGTGGTTTGCATATTTCTCCCTCATTCAACAGCGAGCGCTCTACCAGGTAAGACTGCAGTGCTGCACCTGTGTGCTCCTGTGTGTGTCTGTTCGACTGGTCAGTGTTTGACATCACTGGTGAGTTGATGGTGAAATATTATACAGCTCCACACGAACTGTTCTCTGATAAATGTGTTCTGGAGTGTGAATTCTTTCTACACACTGTTTAGAAGTTATTCAGTTTGTAGGAACTGAGACCGTCCAGTATCCTCTTCAGCTGATGCTGTATCTGAAACCCCCACAGCACTTACTCAGCACGGGTGGGACTGTGGGTACGATGGCCATCACCCCCATCTTCTTCATCCTCCTCTTCGTCTCAGGTAAAGATCTACTTCTATTAAATATGTTCTATGAATGTATTTCCTCAACACATCACATAAACTCATAACTGTTTATTTTAGGCTCTGTACTGAGTTCTGAAAAATGGGGTGTTTATTTATCCTACACGCTGCTAAATTGCGGCTGGGCCATTGTTATGTAATCCCACATGGTTGTTTCCATCTTTGGCATTCTAACTAAGTAGGGCTGCAGCACTGGACTGCCTTAAGGTGGCGCTGTATCAAACTGGTCCTTCACAGCTTAGTAACTGTAACTATGCCCATGAGGGATAAGCTACCAGTAGGAAATTGGGGGAGGACCCAAATGCAAAGCAGTCAAAACGTGGGAAAAGGAAGTGGATTAAATACGTCAGTGAACGGGGAGGTGAACACAGTATCGAAAGGCAGGCAGCTTACCGCTGTGCCACCGGAGCAGTATGGGTAAGGACTAAACAGAAGGTGAATAAAAGGAGGGGAAACTAATATAGTTGGGAAAAAGGGTACTACCAAACCCACCCGAACTCGGGAAAAGTTTGAGCGGGAAAAAGGAGAACAAAGGATGCCAGGGGAGACTGGCTACCTCCTCAACCAAGTGCCAACAAAAGACAATCCCAGGTCAGGGATGAAACACTGCTTAAGTAAACAAAACAAAGGAGGGGACAATAGTTCTTCCTTTCGCTTTAAAGAACTCTCCACTCTTTTAATGAGAGAGCCAGAGAGACAAACTAAGAGAGGAGGCTGAGTAAACCCTTACCCCCTCTGAGATGAGTGCACAGGGATGAAGGGGAGGGCGAGACCTCACAGCCCTCAGCAGAAAGATAAGGAAAGTTTAAAAGGGGGGCGCCAACACTTTCAGCATTCTGAAGAAGAGAGGAGGGACGAAAGATGTGAGGGTGAGCTCAAACACTCCCAGCCCTCTACCTTTACTGGCCAGGGCCTTACACACACACACACCTGGTGTAGCAAAGAACCAGCGACCCAGACTGCTTCCTGAGAGATATAGCCCATTCACCAGGTGCAGGGTGTTAGGACGGACTGCTGGTTCGCCGCTGTCCCCTGGTGGCCGGGGAAGGCTGGCACCCACACCAGTCCTTACACAATCTGCTGTAGCATATTTGGAAATCTGCAAACTCGCCTAGTTTCCCAGTAAACTGGTGGAAAGAGTGAACTGTTACTGCTGTCTCAAACTGAAGACGGAAGAGGAGACTGTGTAAGACCTCTCCTCCTCCCCCCAACTACCAGGGGCCATATACACCCTGTTTCTAGGTCAGGCTATCATGACTTGTGTGGTAGTTAAGGTGTTGCCAGTGCATTCCTTTTTATAACATATTATTATAACATCATTTGTGATAGTTTGATAGTTTTTGATAGTTGAATTGATAGACGTTTTGAGTTTGAGGTGTCCTAATCCTTTAACAGACATTTTATTTGAGGTGGAAGTAAGAGCAGAAAGGATGTGTTAATATATGCAAATTATTAATAACAATAATTAAATATGTTTACCTGCTGCAGTATTATGTTATGAGGAAGGTGTGTGTGATTTCCCGGCTATTTCAGGATCATTTTTAATTCTAAGACTATTTATTTTGTTTTCAAACCTTGTTTCCCACTCCTCCTTGATTTCAGAATGTTAGCTGCTCTTTAGTTCGGGGTCTCCTTCATTCCATTTCTCATTTCTTGTGCACTGTGTGTTTTGAGTGGCAGGTCTAGACTGCAGGAAGGCCACACACACACACATGCGCGCACACACCCACACACACGCACGCGCACACACCCACACACACGCACGCGCACACCCACACACACGCACGCGCACACACCCACACACACGCGCACGCTGTGATGTGGTAAGGTGAGGCCTACCCCATCACCAGTGCATACCAGCCCCTCTACAGTAGAATGTGTGTGTAGATGTACTTACCTGTGTCTTCCTGTTAAAGAGGATTGGCAAAAGGGGGACAGCAGGGAGGCCCGCTTACCTTATCCTTATCGGGAGGATCCACCGGTGGGGAGAAAGGAGGTGGGGGGGTCTATTCATCATTCATAAAAATGGGGAAAAAGAGTGAATAAATAACTTGTAACTTGATGGGCCCAGACAATGGTATACTAGTAATGATTGGTTGTAACCTAGGTTGTTTGTATTGAGCGCTGATATTCGTTTTGTGTATGTTACTGCAGTATTGTAACCCCTTAGTAGGGAATGGGATCTCCAAGGGCGGGGCTTCGGGTTTAAGACCTGAGGGCTCCTAGGAAATGGGGTTCGCTTTTTTCCCCCCCCCTCTCTCTTCCCATAACACTAGACACTGGTAGTTTGGGAAGTTATAAGGGACACTGGGTTACAGCCTCGCGGCTGCATCCCATGCTACAGCTAAGCCTGATACTTAGTATGCAGTGAAAATACTTTATTTCTCGTTTATGTTTCGTTTTGTTCAGTGTTTGTTTCTTGTACTACGTCGTGTCAATAAACTACGTGTTCGTGCACTCCAGTTTTAGTCCTGTCCATCCATATTGGTCTACCCACCCCAACAGACCTTACCAGTCAGCCGCACATAAACCCTAAAATCCTCTTCACGGGGTTTAACAACTTCACACACGCACACACACACACACACACACACACCTGTTATTCTGTTCTGCTACATGAACTACTGAACTTTCTTCTACAGGTTTTTCTCCTGCGGACCAGACCTGTCTCAGAACTTTCCATCTTATTTCCATCAAGGAGAGAATGAATCAGTCTGCAGCTCGAGCAGCTTGCAGAACCAACTACACTGACCTGGTCACTGTGTACAGTGATGAAGACAACGCTGCACTGACTAATCTGATTAACATGAGTAATGTAGCTCGTGTTGAAGGAGGCTGGATTGGTCTGACCCGTAATCAGTCCAGTGATAAATGGTCTAATGGTGCTGATGTAACATTCAGTAGTCTGACAGGGGACTGTGGGTCAGGGTCCTGCTGTGCTGCTATGAAGGCTAATGGTTCATGGGAAAGTCTTACCTGCACAGAGAAAAAACCTTTCATGTGTTATAAACAAGGTAATTACACATTAATAACTATACAGACTTAAACTACACTCACTCTGTACGTCTTCACTCTTACACTGCACACAGTAAAAGTCTGGGAGGTAAAATGATCTACATCTAGTTAATCTAATATTCCACAATGAGGTGACTGTGATGTTATAGTGTATATAACTGAAACTAATCTTTAGAAATCTTTACTTATTTTAAATAGTTTTATTAAGAACAATGTCTTCACTGTCTCAGCAGATCATTCAGCTAGCTTCCAGCACATCTCTTAAACCCATCTCAATAATCTGATAATATAGAGAGATAATTATTAACAGGGTCCTGTACCACATTCTAGCATATTCTTTTAGGTCTAATTCACTGTGGTGTTTGTTTGTTTGTTTGTTTTTGTAACTGCTGTAATTATGTGTAAACATTCATATCTATCTTTTTATCCTTTTGAAATAAACAGGCTGTTTCTGTTACTGTGCCTTTAAGACTGATGGAGCTAAATGAACTCTGAATGACCGGATCAGTTTTAATGATCCAACTCAGAATTTAATCTGTTCCTTCTTCCACCTGCACAGGTGTTACTGACCTCACCCCCAGTTATTATTTCATCTCTGAGAATATGAGCTGGTCTGATGCTCAGAGTTACTGCAGGAGGAACTACACTGATCTGGTCAGCATCAGAGATCAGACCCAGAATGAAGCAGTGAAGACAGCAGGGCTGATCAGCAGCACGTCCTTCTGGATCGGCCTGCTGCGTGATGACTGGGAGTGGACTGATGGAGGAAGATCTGCATATAGAAACTGGGGGACTGGTTCTCCTCGACCAGCATCAACATCACCACCATCAGACTGTGTACAACTGAGAAAAGGGAAATGGAATTCAGTGCCATGCAGTAATGATAAGCCTGCTCCTCTGTGCTACAGCAGTAAGTCCTGACTCTACAAACACTCTAACTCTCTCAGCAGTGTTCAGCCTCACTAATAAACATGTAGTTATTTCATTTACAGGACATTTCACATTACTCAACATTTACCTGAACACTAATAGCAGAAACAGTTTCTGAGCAGGAATGAAAACACAGATACACTCATAAAATTACACAACATTAATAATACATACAACGAGACACGGTCACAGACTTCACTCATATAAACCCAGTCTCTGTGAAGAGGTGCGTACGGATGATGAATAACTGCTCAACTCAGTCAAATATTAAATATTTATTCACAATTAGTCTTGAAAAACTCAATCAATATTACACAGATTCTGAAATCTGATTAGATGAAAAATATTCTAGGACGTGGTGAAAGAAACACACATATGACTGCATACATAAACTACAATCTAATTATTATTTTAAATGTATTATAAAGATTCTTGCTACAAACATCAATAACAAAAACGAAGAAAATACAATAATAATAATAATAATAATAATAATAATAATAATAATAATAATAATAATAATAATAATATTGATTGGTGGCCTCTGGCTTTTAGGTAAAGACTTTAAGCAGTACTTGGTGATTGAGGAGCAGGTGGGGTTAAGGTGGAGCGAGTTCAGACAGTAGTTTAGTTCTGTAAGGCTTTGGGGAACACTCCTTAATTAAAGACCAGTCTAAAGTTCTAGATAATAAAGAACTTAGTCTTAGGACGTTTTTGGGAAACTCACCCGGTGCTGAAAGCAATTTCATCATAACTGAAAAACTTCATCAACAGCGCCTCCAAACCCCATAACCACATCACTAATATCCAGATATTAATAGTTTTATTGTGCGAGTAAATTCCAGTAAATAGAATAGCTATAGTTATAGATTATAATTTAGTAACTATTCTATATTTAAACTACATTTTTATATCCTCATTTTATGTGGATTAAAACACTGTAACTGTGAAAGTTCTGGTTGAAGTTGTGGTATCTAGTTTATATCTCTTATTACAGGTATCATTATTATAAATGAGCCCAGACGTTTGAGCAGTAGTGTTTATCTAGTGTAATATATCATTAAGTCATATATAGTCTAGAACATTATTGATTATTACTGCATTATTCTTTTATAGTCTCAGTCAAACTGTGCCCTGTACCTGTTAGCAGTGGTGAGGTTATTCTGGGTCACTCTCTCCTTTAAAGCTTCAGAATCAGAACCTACAGTCAAGTGAACTGAAGGTGGACCAGCGGGTCCCTACAGTCAGCAGGGTGCTGAGGAAAAACGGCATCCCAAAACTCTCCCGGCTCTCTCTGTTCTTAAAAGCGTACTCCCCGTCTGACCATTCTGAGGGTTCTAGATAACCCCAGGGCTCTTAACCGACTGGAGTCAGCTAATGTCATGCCTGGCCTTTATGATCACCCATGATTCATGTCAGGTCCTTGTGGATGTTCAAAAGATGTGGGTTCAGAAGAGTCCCAAGACCCTACATGACCTACAGAGAGGTATCTACAGGGACCAGGTGTTCTTACTGTAGTGTATCACCTGGTGACTGTCCTCTCAGAGTTCACATCACACACTCATAGAATTCTCTTTTACTGCCATCACCTCCAAGTGACCCTCCAGCCTCACAGAGAAACTCTCAGGACCCCCAGATACCCAGAGTAACCTAAATAAATATGTACTGGGACCCTTTAGGACTTCTTCCACTCCTCTGGTGACTGATCTACTGGATCTGTTTTCAGTCGTTTCTGATTAATAACAGGAGTTACAGTACAAGGCACCAAACCATGCAGGACCTGATAGACAAGACACAGGATTAATATGAGTACCTGGACCAGCTGAGTGGACAGGACACTCTCCCGCCACTGTAGAGTCAGGGAGCAGGGGTCTGAACTGTATGACAGAAAATGTCATACTGTACCTATCGAGTCATACGCTCTAAAGTGCTGGAAGCTGATTTCAGCATCATGAGCATTAATGAGCCTATGATACCTGTATACCTAAATCATCACACACCTGCCTATGTGCAGTTCCTAAGTGATCTCAAACTCTAAAGACTTCATCATGAATAATAATATGTGGTGTCTGGAAGTGTATAGCATACTGTAATCTATCCCGTCCACCCAGCCGTTTCCCTCCTCCTGCATTAACTACAGAACATGTTCCTACAGGCTTCCCTGCAGTCCAGAGTCGTCTCAGAACTTACCATGTCATTAGAGATCCAATGAGTAACAGTGAAGCTCAAGCAGCTTGCAGAAGAAACTACACTGACATGGTAACTGTGTACAGTGACGAGGACAACATTGCACTGGAGTGTATCGCTTCTGCCTGGATTGGTCTGACCAAGAATGGGTCCAGTGATAAATGGTCTAATGGTGATAATGTCACTTTCAGTAATCTGACAGGGGACTGTGGGTCAGGACCCTGCTGTGCTGCTATGAAGGCTGATGGCGTATGGGAAAGCCTTCAATGCACAGAGGAAAAATATTTCATGTGTTTTAA